>JBBPBP010000638.1:36417-54058 GCA_037974735.1 Cicer chorassanicum
GAGAATAAGCCTAGGGATGACGAAAATGACCTAAATGTTCAACCAATGACACAAAATCACTTATTGGATGCACAAGATTGGTTATAACCCTTATTGGACGAGAATAAACCTAGGGAGGACGAAAATGACCTAAATGTTCAACCATTGACACAAAATCACTTATTGGATGCACAAGATTGGTTAAAAACCCTAATTGGACGAGAATAAGCCTTGGGAGGACGAAAATGAACTAAATGTTCAACCAATGACACAAAATCACTTATTGGATGCACAAGATTGGTTAAAAACCCTAATTGGACAAGAATAAGCCTTAGGAGTACGAAAATGACCTAAATATTCAACCAATGACACAAATGTAGTTATTGGATGCACAAGATTGGTTAAAAACCCTAATTGGAAGAGAATAAGCCTTGGGAGGAAGAAAATGACCTAAATGTTCAACCAATGACACAAAATCTTTTATTGGATGCACAAGATTGGTTAAAAACCTTAATTGGACGAGAATAAGCCAAGGGAGGACGAAAATGACCTAAATGTTCAACCAATGACACAAATGTACTTATTGGATGCACAAGATTTTTTAAAAATCCTAATTGGATTTGAATACGCCTAGGGAGGACGAAAATGACCTAAATGTTCAACCAATGACACAAAATCACTTATTGGATGCACAAGATTGGTTAAAAACCCTAATTGGACGAAAATAAGCCTTGGGAGGACGAAAATGACCTAAATGTTCAACCAATGACACAAATGTACTTATTGGATGCACAAGATTGGTTAAAAACCCTAATTGGACGAGAATAAGCCTTGGGAGGACGAAAATGTCCTAAATGTTCAACCAATGACACAAAATCAATTATTGGATTCACAAGATTGGTTAAAAACCCTAATTGGACGAGAATAAGCCTTGGGAGGACGAAAATGACCTAAATGTTCAACCAATGACACAAATGTACTTATTGGATGCACAAGATTGGTTAAAAACCCTAATTGGACGAGAATAAGCCTTGGGAGGACGAAAAGGATCTAAATGTTCAACCAATGACACAAATGTACTTATTGGTTGCACAAGATTGGTTAAAAACCCTAATTGGACGAGAATAAGCCTTGGGAGGACGAAAATGACCTAAATGTTCAACCAATGACACAAATGTACTTATTGGATGCACAAGATTGGTTAAAAACCCTAATTGGACGAGAATAAGCCTTGGGAGGACAATAATGACCTAAATGTTCAACCAATGACACAAAATCACTTATTGGATGCACAAGATTGGTTAAAAACCCTAATTGGACGAGAATAAGCCTTGGGAGGACGAAAATGACCTAAATGTTCAACCAATGACACAAATGTACTTATTGGATGCACAAGATTGGTTAAAAACCCTAATTGGACGAGAATAAGCATTGGGAGAACGAAAATGACCTAAATGTTCAACCAATGACACAATTGTACTTATTGGATGCACAAGATTGGTTAAAAACCCTAATTGGACGAGAATAAGCCTTGGGTGGACGAAAATGACCTAAATGTTCAACCAATGACACAAATGTACTTATTAGATGCACAAGATTGGTTAAAAACCATAATTGGACAAGAATAAGCCTTGGGAAATCGAAAATGACCTAAATGTTCAACCAATGACACAAAATCACTAATTGGATGCACAAGATTGGTTAAAAACCCTAATTGGACGAGAATAAGCCTTGGGAGGACGAAAATGACCTAAATGTTCAACCAATGACACAAATGTACTTATTGGATGCACAAGATTGGTTAAAAACCCTAATTGGACGAGAATAAGCATTGGGAGGACGAAATGACCTAAATGTTCAACCAATGTCACAAATGTACTTATTGGAAGCACAAGATTGGTTAAAAACCCTAATTGGACGAGAATAAGCCTTGGGAGGACGAAAATGACCTAAATGTTCAACCAATGACACAAATGTACTTATTGGATGCACAAGATTGGTTAAAAACCCTAATTGGACGAGAATAAGCATTGGGAGGACGAAAATGACCTAAATCTTCAACCAATGACACAAATGTACTTATTGGATGCACAAGATTGGTTAAAAACCCTAATTGGACGAGAATAAGCCTTGGGAGAACGAAAATGACCTAAATGTTCAACCAATGACACAAAATCACTTATTGGATGCACAAGATTGGTTAAAAACCCTTATTGGACGATAATAAGCCTAGGGAGGACGAAAATGACCTAAATGTTCAACCAATGACACAAAATCACTTATTGGATGCAGAAGATTG
Organism: Cicer chorassanicum; assembly: GCA_037974735.1. Classification (NCBI taxonomy): domain Eukaryota; kingdom Viridiplantae; phylum Streptophyta; class Magnoliopsida; order Fabales; family Fabaceae; genus Cicer; species Cicer chorassanicum. Next base: position 38,696 of record JBBPBP010000638.1, read on the forward strand.
CTTAAAAACCCTAATTGGACGAGAATAAGCCTTGGGAGGACAAAAATGACCTAAATGTTCAACCAATGACACAAAATCACTTATAGGATCCACAAGATTGGTTAAAAACCCTATTTGGATGAGAATAAGCCTAGGGATGACGAAAATGACCTAAATGTTCAAAAAATGACACAAATGTACTTATTAAATGCACAAGATTGGTTAAAAACCCTTATTGGACGAGAATAAGCCTAGGGAGGACGAAAATGACCTAAATGTTCAACCAATGACACAAATGTACTTACTGGATGCACAAGATTGGTTAAAAACCCTAATTGGAAGAGAATAAGCCTTGGGAGGACGAAAATGACCTAAATGTTCATTCAATGACACAAATGTACTTATTGGATGCACAACATTGGTTAAAAACCCTAATTGGATGAGAATAAGCATTGGGAGAACGAAAATGACCTAAATGTACAACCAATGACACAAAATCACTTATTGGATGCACAAGATTGGTTAAAAACCCTAATTGGACGAGAATAAGCCTAGGGATGACGAAAATGACCTAAATGTTCAACCAATGACACAAAATCACTTATTGGATGCACAAGATTGGTTATAACCCTAATTGGACGAGAATAAGCCTTGGGAGGACGAAAATGACCTAAATGTTCAACCAATGACACAAAATCACTTATTGGATGCACAAGATTGCTTAAAAACCCTAATTGGACGAGAATAAGCCTTGGGAGGACAAAAATGACCTAAATGTTCAACCAATGACACAAAATCACTTATTGGATCCACAAGATTGGTTAAAAACCCTATTTGGATGAGAATAGGCCTAGGGACGACGAAAATGACCTAAATGTTCAAAAAATGACACAAATGTACTTATTAAATGCACAAGATTGGTTAAAAACCCTAATTGGACGAGAATAAGCCTAGGGAGGACGAAAATGACCTAAATGTTCAACCAATGACACAAATGTACTTACTGGATGCACAAGATTGGTTAAAAACCCTAATTGGAAGAGAATAAGCCTTGGGAGGACGAAAATGACCTAAATGTTCAACCAATGACACAAAATCACTTATTGGATGCACAAGATTGGTTAAAAACCCTAATTGGACGAGAATAATCATTGGGAGGACGAAAATGACCTAAATGTTCTACCAATGACACAAAAGTACTCATTGGATGCACAAGATTGGTTAAAAACCCTAATTGGACGAGAATAAGCCTTGGGAGGACGAAAATGACCTAAATGTTCAAAAAATGACACAAAATCACTTATTGGATGCACAAGATTGGTTAAAAACCCTAATAGGACGAGAATAAGCATTGGGAGGACGAAAATGACCTAAATGTTCAACCAATGACACAAAATCACTTATTGGATGCACAAGATTGGTTAAAAACCCTAATTGGACGAGAATAAGCCTTGGGAGGACGAAAATGACCTAAATGTTCAACCAATGACACAAATGTACTTATTGGATGCACAAGATTGGTTAAAAACCCTAATTGGACGAGAATAAGCTTTGGGAGGATGAAATGACCTAAATGTTCAACCAATGACACAAATGTACTTATTGGATGCACAAGATTGGTTAAAAACCCTAATTGGACGAGAATAAGCCTTGGGAGGACGAAAATGACCTAAATGTTCAACCAATGACACAAAATAACTTGTTGGATGCACAAGATTGGTTAAAAACCCTAATTGGACGAGAATAAGCCTTGGGAGGACGAAAATGACCTAAATGTTCAACCAATGACACAAATGTACTTATTGGATGCACAAGATTGGTTAAAAACCCTAATTGGACGAGAATAAGCCTTGGGAGGACAAAAATGACCTAAATGTTCAACCAATGACACAAAATCACTTATTGGAGGAACAAGATTGGTTAAAAACCCTAATTGGACGAGAATAAGCCTTGGGAGGACGAAAATGACCTAAATGTTCAACCAATGACACAAATGTACTTATTGGATGCACAAGATTGGTTAAAAACCCTAATTGGACGAGAATAAGCCTTGGGAGGATGAAAATGACCTAAATGTTCAACCAATGACACAAATGTACTTATTGGATGCAAGAGATTGGTTAAAAACCCTAATTGGACGAGAATAAGCCTTGGGAGGACGAAAATGACCTAAATGTTCAACCAATGACACAAATGTACTTATTGGATGCACAAGATTGGTTAAAAACCCTAATTGGACGAGAATAAGCCTTGGGAGGACGAAAATGACCTAAATGTTCAACCAATGACACAAATGTACTTATTGGATGCACAAGATTGGTTAAAAACCCTAATTGGACGAGAATAAGCCTTGGGAGAACGAAAATGACCTAAATGTTCAACCAATGACACAAAATCACTTATTGTATGCACAAGATTGGTTAAAATCCCTAATTGGAAGAGAATAAGCCTTGTGAGGACGAAAATGACCTAAATGTTCAACCAATGACACAAAATCACTTATTGGATACACAAGATTGGTTAAAAACCCTAATTGGACGAGAATAAACCTTGGGAGGACGAAAATGACTTAAATGTTCAACCAATGACACAAATGTACTTATTGGATGCACAAGATTGGTTAAAAACCCTAATTGGACGAGAATAAGCCTTGGGAGGACGAAAATGACCTAAATGTTCAACCAATGACACAAATGTACTTATTGGATGCACAAGATTGGTTAAAAACCCTAATTGGACGAGAATAGGATTTGAGAGGACGAAAATGACCTAAATGTTCAACCAATGACACAAATGTACTTATTGGATGCACAAGATTGGTTAAAAACCCTAATTGGACGAGAATAAGCCTTGGGAGGACGAAAATGACCTAAATGTTCAACCAATGACACAAATGTAGTTATTGGATGCACAAGATGGGTGAAAAACCCTAATTGGACGAGAATAAGCCTAGGGAGGACGAAAATGACCAAAATGTTCAATCAATGACTCAAAATCACTTATTGGATGCACAAGATTGGTTAAAAACCCTAATTGGACGAGAATAAGCCTTGGTAGGACGAAAATGACCTAAATGTTCAACCAATGACACAAAATCACTTATTGGATGCACAAGATTGGTTAAAAACCCTAATTGGACGAGAATAAGCCTAGGGAGGACGAAAATGACCTAAATGTTCAACCAATGACACAAATGCACTTATAGGATGCACAAGATTGGTTAAAAACCCTAATTGGACGAGAATAAGCCTTGGGAGGACGAAAATGATGTTAATGTTCAACCAATGACACAAATGTACTTATTGGATGCACAAGATTGGTTAAAAACCCTAATTGGGCGAGAATAAGCCTTGGGAGGACGAAAACGACACAAATGTTCAACCAATGACACAAATGTACTTATTGGATGCACAAGATTGGTGAAAAACCCTAATTGGACTAGAATAAGCCTTGGGAGGATGAAAGTGACCTAAATGTTCAACCAATGGAACAAACTCACTTATTGGATGCACAAGATTGCTTAAAAACCCTAATTGGAAGAGAATAAGCCTAGGGAGGACGAAAATGACCTAAATGTTCAACCAATGAAACAAACGTACTTATTGGATGCACAAGATTGGTTAGAAACCCTAATTGGGAAAGAATAAGCATTCGGAGGACGAAAATGAGCTAAATATTCAACCAATGACACAAAATCACTTATTGGATGCACTAGATTGGTTAAAAATCCTAATTGGACGAGAATAATTCTTGGGAGGACGAAAATGACCTAAGTGTTCAACCAATGACACAAAATCACTTATTGGATGCACAAGATTGGTTAAAAAACCCTAATTGGACGAGTATAAGCCTTGGGAGGACGAAAATGACCTAAATGTTCAACCAATGACACAAAATCACTTATTGGATGCACAAGATTGGTTAAAAACCCTAATCGGACGAGAATAAGCCTTGGGAGGACGAAGATGACCTAAATGTTCAACCAATGACACAAAATCACTTATTGGATGCACAAGATCGATTAAAAACCCTAATTGGGCGAGATTAAGCCTTGAGAGGACGAAAATGACCTAAATGTTCAACCAATGACACAAAATTACTAATTGGATGCACAAGATTGGTTAAAAACCCTAATTGGACGAGAATAAGCCTTGGGAGGACGAAAATGATCTAAATGTTCAACCAATGAAACAAAATCACTTATTGGATGCACAAGATTGGTTAAAAACCCTAATTGGAAGAGAATAAGCCTTGGGAGGACGAAAATGACCTAAATGTTGAACCAATGACACAAATGTACTTATTGGATGTACAAGATTGGTTAAAAACCCTAATTGATCAAGATTAAGCCTTGGGTGGACGAAAATGACCTAAATGTTCAACCAATGACACAAAATCACTTATTGGATGCACAAGATTGGTTAAAAACCCTAATCGGACGAGAATATGCCTTGGGAGGACGAAAATGACCTAAATGTTCAACCAATGACACAAAATCACTTATTGGATGCACAAGATTTGTTAAAAACCCTAATTGGACGAGAATAAGCTTAGGGAGGACGAAAATGACCTAAATGTTCAACGAATGACACAAAGGTACTTATTGGATGCACAAGATTCGTTAAAAACCCTAATTGGGCGAGAATAAGCCTTCGGAGGACGAAAATGACCTAAATGTTCAACCAATGACACAAAATCACTTATTGGATGCACTAGATTTGTTAAAAACCCTAATTGGACGAGAATAATTCTTGGGAGGACGAAAATGACCTAAATGTTCAACCAATGACACAAAATCACTTATTGGATGCACAAGATTGGTTAAAAACCCTAATCGGACGAGAATAAGCCTTGGGAGGACGAAAATGACCTAAATGTTCAACCAATGAAACAAAATCACTTATTGGATGCACAAGATTGGTTAAAAACCCTAATTGGAAGAGAATAAGCCTTGGGAGGACGAAAATGACCTAAATGTTCAACCAATGACACAAATGTACTTATTGGATGTACAAGATTGGTTAAAAACCCTAATTGATCAAGATTAAGCCTTGGGAGGACGAAAATGACCTAAATGTTCAACCAATGACACAAAATCACTTATTGGATGCACTAGATTGGTTAAAAACCCTAATTAGACGAGAATAATTCTTGGGAGGACGAAAATGACCTAAATGTTCAACCAATGACACAAAATCACTTATTGGATGCACAAGATTGGTTAAAAACCCTAATCGGACGAGAATAAGCCTTGGGAGGACGAAAATGACCTAAATGTTCAACCAATGACACAAAATCACTTATTGGATGCACAAGATTGGTTAAAAACCCTAATTGGACGAGAATAAGCTTAGGGAGGACGAAAATGACCTAAATGTTCAACGAATGACACAAATATACTTATTGGATGCACAAGATTCGTTAAAAACCCTAATTGGGCGAGAATAAGGCTTCGGAGGACGAAAATAACCTTAATGTTCAACCAATGACACAAAATCACTTATTGGATGCGCTAGATTTGTTAAAAACTCTAATTGGACGAGAATAAGTCTTGGGTGGACGAAAATGACCTAAATCTTCAACCAATGACACAAATTTACTTATTGGATGCACAAGATTGGTTAAAAACCCTAATTGGGCGAGAATAAGCCTTCGGAGGACGAAAATGACCTAAATGTTCAACCAATGACACAAAATCACTTATTGGATGCACAAGATTGGTTAAAAACCCTAATTGGACGAGAATAAGCCTAGGGAGGACGAAAATGACCTAAATGTTCATCCAACGACACAAACGTACTTATAGGATGCACAAGATTGGTTAAAAACCCTAATTGGACGAGAATAAGCCTTGGGAGGACGAAACTGACCTAAATGTTCAACCAATGACACAAATGTACTTATTGGATGCACAAGATTGGTTAAAAACCCTAATTGGGCGAGATTAAGCCTTGGGAGGACGAAAATGACCTAAATGTTCAACCAATGACACAAAATCACTTATTGGATGCACAAGATTGGTTAAAAACCATAATTGGACAAGAATAAGCCTAGGGAGGACGAAAATGACCTAAATGATCAACCAATGACACAAATGTACTTATTGGATGCACAAGATTGGTTAGAAACCCTAATTGGGAAAGAATAAGCATTCGGAGGACGAAAATGACCTAAATATTCAACCAATGACACAAAATCACTTATTGGATGCACAAGATTGGTTAAAAACCCTAATTGGATGAGAATAAGCCTTGGGAAGACGAAAATAACCTAAATGTTTAACCAATGACACAAAATCACTTATTGGATGCACAAGATTGGTTAAAAACCCTAATTGGACGAGTATAAGCCTTGGGAGGACGAAAATGACCTAAATGTTCAACCAATGACACAAAATCACTTATTGGATGCACAAGATTGGCTAAAAACCCTAATTGGACGAGAATAAGCCTTGGGAGGACGAAATGACCTAAATGTTCAACCACTGACACAAATGTACTTATTGGATGCACAAGATTGGTTTAAAACCCTAATTGGGCGAGATTAAGCCTTGAGAGGACGAAAATGACCTAAATGTTCAACCAATGACACAAAATCACTAATTGGATGCACAAGATTGGTTAAAAACCCTAATTGGACGGGAATAAGCCTTGGGAGGACGAAAATGACCTAAATGTTCAACCAATGACACAAAATCACTTATTGGATGCACAAGATTGGTTAAAAACCCTAATTGGACAAGAATAAGCCTTGGGAGGACGAAAATGACCTAAATGTTCAACCAATGACACAAATGTACTTATTGGATGCACAAGATTTTTTAAAAACCCTAATTGGACGAGAATAAGCCTTGGGAGGACGAAAATGACCTAAATGTTCAACCAATGACACAAAATCACTTATTGGATGCACAAGATTGGTTAAAAACCCTAATTGGACGAGAATAAGCCTTGGGAGGACGAAAATGACCTAAATGTTCAACCAATGACACAAATGTACTTATTGGATGCAAAAGATTGGTTAAAAACCCTAATTGGACGAGAATAAGCCTTGGGAGGACGAAAATGACTTAAATGATTAACCCATGACACAAATGTACTTATTGGATGCACAAGATTGGTTCAAAACCCTAATTGGACGAGAATAAGCCTTGGGAGGACAAAAATGACATAAATGTTCAACCAATGACACAAAATCATTTATTGGATGCACAAGATTGGTTAAAAACCCTAATTGGACGAGAATAAGCCTTGGGAGGACGAAAATGACCTAAATGTTCAACCAATGACACAAAATCACTTATTGGATGCACAAGATTGGTTAAAAACCCTAATTGGACGAGAATAAGCCTTGGGAGGACGAAAATGACCTAAATGTTCAACCAATGACACAAAATCAATTATTGGATGCACAAGATTGGTTAAAAACCCTAATTGGACGAGAATAAGCCTTGGGAGGAAGAAAATGACCTAAATGTTCAACCAATGACACAAAATCACTTATTGGATGCACAAGATTGGTTAAAAACCCTAATTGGACAAGAATAAGCCTTGGGAGGACGAAAATGACCTAAATGTTCAACCAATGACACAAAATCACTTATTGGAGGCACAAGATTGGTTAAAAACCCTAATTGGACGAGAATAAGCCTTGCGAGGACGAAAATGACCTTAATGTTCAACCAATGACACAAATGTACTTATTGGATGCACAAGATTGGTTAAAAACCCTAATTGGACGAGAATAAGCCTTGGGAGGACGAAAATGACCTAAATGTTCAACCAATGACACAAATGTACTTATTGGATGCACAAGATTGGTTAAAAACCCTAATTGGACGAGAATAAGCCTTGGGAGGACGAAAATGACCTAAATGTTCAACCAATGACACAAAATCACTTATTGGATGCACAAGATTGGTTAAAAACCCTAATTGGACGAGAATAAGCCTTGGGTAGACGAAAATGACCTAAATGTTCAACCAATGACACAAAATCACTTATTGGATGCACAAGATTGGTTAAAAACCCTAATTGGACGAGAATAAGCCTAGGGAGGACGAAAATGACCTAAATGTTCAACCAATGACACAAATGCACTTATAGGATGCACAAGATTGGTTAAAAACCCTAATTGGACGAGAATAAGCCTTGGGAGGACGAAAATGATGTTAATGTTCAACCAATGACACAAATGTACTTATTGGATGCACAAGATTGGTTAAAAACCCTAATTGGGCGAGAATAAGCCTTGGGAGGACGAAAACGACACAAATGTTCAACCAATGACACAAATGTACTTATTGGATGCACAAGATTGGTGAAAAACCCTAATTGGACTAGAATAAGCCTTGGGAGGATGAAAGTGACCTAAATGTTCAACCAATGGAACAAACTCACTTATTGGATGCACAAGATTGCTTAAAAACCCTAATTGGAAGAGAATAAGCCTAGGGAGGACGAAAATGACCTAAATGTTCAACCAATGAAACAAACGTACTTATTGGATGCACAAGATTGGTTAGAAACCCTAATTGGGAAAGAATAAGCATTCGGAGGACGAAAATGAGCTAAATATTCAACCAATGACACAAAATCACTTATTGGATGCACTAGATTGGTTAAAAATCCTAATTGGACGAGAATAATTCTTGGGAGGACGAAAATGACCTAAGTGTTCAACCAATGACACAAAATCACTTATTGGATGCACAAGATTGGTTAAAAAACCCTAATTGGACGAGTATAAGCCTTGGGAGGACGAAAATGACCTAAATGTTCAACCAATGACACAAAATCACTTATTGGATGCACAAGATTGGTTAAAAACCCTAATCGGACGAGAATAAGCCTTGGGAGGACGAAGATGACCTAAATGTTCAACCAATGACACAAAATCACTTATTGGATGCACAAGATCGATTAAAAACCCTAATTGGGCGAGATTAAGCCTTGAGAGGACGAAAATGACCTAAATGTTCAACCAATGACACAAAATTACTAATTGGATGCACAAGATTGGTTAAAAACCCTAATTGGACGAGAATAAGCCTTGGGAGGACGAAAATGATCTAAATGTTCAACCAATGAAACAAAATCACTTATTGGATGCACAAGATTGGTTAAAAACCCTAATTGGAAGAGAATAAGCCTTGGGAGGACGAAAATGACCTAAATGTTGAACCAATGACACAAATGTACTTATTGGATGTACAAGATTGGTTAAAAACCCTAATTGATCAAGATTAAGCCTTGGGTGGACGAAAATGACCTAAATGTTCAACCAATGACACAAAATCACTTATTGGATGCACAAGATTGGTTAAAAACCCTAATCGGACGAGAATATGCCTTGGGAGGACGAAAATGACCTAAATGTTCAACCAATGACACAAAATCACTTATTGGATGCACAAGATTTGTTAAAAACCCTAATTGGACGAGAATAAGCTTAGGGAGGACGAAAATGACCTAAATGTTCAACGAATGACACAAAGGTACTTATTGGATGCACAAGATTCGTTAAAAACCCTAATTGGGCGAGAATAAGCCTTCGGAGGACGAAAATGACCTAAATGTTCAACCAATGACACAAAATCACTTATTGGATGCACTAGATTTGTTAAAAACCCTAATTGGACGAGAATAAGCCTTGGGAGGACGAAAATGACCTAAATGTTCAACCAATGACACAAAATCACTTATTGGATGCACAAGATTGGTTAAAAACCCTAATTGGACGAGAATAAGCCTTGGGAGGACGAAAATGACCTAAATGTTCAACCAATGACACAAATGTACTTATTGGATGCACAAGATTGGTTAAAAACCCTAATTGGACGAGAATAAGCATTGGGAGGACGAAAATGACCTAAATGTTCAACCAATGACACAACTGTACTTATTGGATGCACAAGATTAGTTAAAAACCCTAATTGGACGAGAATAAGCCTTGGGAGGACAAAAATGACCTAAATGTTCAACCAATGACACAAAATCACTTATTGGATGCACAAGATTGGATAAAAACCCTAATTGGACGAGAATAAGCCTTGGGAGGACGAAAATGACCTAAATGTTCAACCAATGACACAAATGTACTTATTGGATGCACAAAACCCTAATTGGACGAGAATAAGCCTAGGGAGGACGAAAATGACCTAAATGTTCAACCGATGACACAAAATCACTTATAGGATGCACAAGATTGGTTAAAAACCCTAATTGGACGAGAATAAGCCTTGGGAGGACGAAAATGACCTAAATGTTCAAACAATGACACAAAATCACTTATTGGATGCACAAGATTGGTTAAAAACCCTAATTGGACGAGAATAAGCCTTGGAAGGACGAAAATGACCTAAATGTTCAACCAATGACACAAAATCACTTATTGGATGCACAAGATTGGTTAAAAACCCTAATTGGACGAGAATAAGCCTTGGGAGGACGAAAATGATCTAAATGTTCAAACAATGACACAAATGTACTTATTGGATGCAAAAGATTGGTTAAAAACCCTAATTGGACGAGAATAAGCCTTGGGAGGACGAAAATGACCTAAATGTTCAACCAATGACACAAATGTACTTATTGGATGCACAAGATTGGTTAAAAACCCTAATTGGACGAGAATAAGCCTCGGGAGGACAAAAATGACCTAAATGTTCAACCAATGACACAAAATCACTTATTGGATTCACAAGATTGTTTCAAAATCCTAATTGGACGAGAATAAGCCTAGAGAGGACGAAAATGACCTTAATGTTCAACCAATGACACAAAATCACTTATTGGATGCACAAGATTGGTTAAAAACCCTAATTGGACGAGAATAAGCCTAGGGAGGACGAAAATGACCTAAATGTTCAACCAATGACACAAATGTACTTATTGCATGCACAAGATTGGTTAAAAACCCTAATTGGACGAGAATAAGACTAGGGAGGACGAAAATGACCTAAATGTTCAACCAATGACACAAATGTACTTATTGGATGCACAAGATTGGTTAAAAACCCTAAATGGACGAGAATAAGCCAAGGGAGGACAAAAATGACCTAAATGTTCAACCAATGACACAAATGTACTTATTGGATGCACAAGATTGGTTAAAAACCCTAATTGGACGAGAATAAGCCTTGGGAGGACGAAAATGACCTAAATGTTCAACCAATGACACAAAATCAATTATTGGATGCACAAGATTGGTTAAAAACCCTAATTGGACGAGAATAAGCCTTGGGAGGACGAAAATGACCTAAATCTTCAACCAATGACACAAATGTACTTATTGGATGCACAAGATTGGTTAAAAACCCTAATTGGACGAGAATAAGCCTTGGGAGGACGAAAATGACCTAAATGTTCAACCAATAGCACAAAATTGCTTATTGGATGCACAAGATTGGTTAAAAACCCTAATTGGACGAGATTAAGCTTTGGGAGGACGAAAATGACCTAAATGTTCAACCAATGACACAAAATCACTTATTGGATGCACAAGATTGGTTAAAAACCCTAATTGGACGAGAATAAGCCTTGGGAGGACGAAAATGACCTAAATGTTCAACCAATGACACAAATGTTTTTATTTGATGCACAAGATTGGTTAAAAACCCTAATTGGACGAGAATAAGCCTTGGGAGGACGAAAATGACCTAAATGTTCAACCAATGACACAAATGTACTTATTGGATGCACAAGATTGGTTAAAAACCCTAATTGGACGAGAATAAGTCCCTATAGGATGAAAATGACCTAAATGTTCAACCAATGACACAAAATCACTTATTGGATGCACAAGATTGGTTAAAAACCCTAATTGGACGAGAATAAGCCTTGGGAGGACGAAAATGACCTAAATGTTCAACCAATGACACAAAATCAATTATTGGATGCACAAGATTGGTTAAAAACCCTAATTGGCAAATAATAAGCCTTGGGAGAACAAAAATGACCTAAATGTTCAACCAATGACACAAAATCACTTATTGGATGCACAAGATTGGTTAAAAACCCTAATTGGACGAGAATAAGCCTAGGGAGGACGAAAATGACCTAAATGTTCAACCAATGACACAAAATCACTTATTGGATGTACAAGATTGGTTAAAAACCCTAATTGGACGAGAATAAGCCTAGGGAGGACGAAAATGACCTAAATTTTCAACCAATGACACAAATGTACTTATTGGATGCACAAGATTGGCTAAAAACCCTAATTGGACGAGAATAAGCCTTGGGAGGACGAAAATGACCTAAATGTTCAACCAATGACACAAAATCACTTATTGGATGCACAAGATTGGTTAAAAACCCTAATTGGACGAGAATAAGCCTTGGGAGGACAAAAATGACTTAAATGTTCAACCAATGACACAAATGTACTTATTGGATGCACAAGATTGGTTAAAAACCCTAATTGGACGAGAATAAGCCTTGGGAGGACGAAAATGACCTAAATGTTCAACCAATGACACAAAATCACTTATTGGATGCACAAGATTGGTTAAAAACCCTAATTGGACGAGAATAAGCCTTGGGAGGACGAAAATGACCTAAATGTTCAACCAATGACACAAGTGTACTTATTGGATGCACAAGATTGGTTAAAAACCCTAATTGGAAGAGAATAAGCTTAGGGAGGACGAAAATGACCTAAATGTTCAACCAATGACACAAAATCACTTATTGGATGCACAAGATTGGTTAAAAACCCTAATTGGACGAGAATAAGCCTAGGGAGGACGAAAATGACCTAAATGTTCAACCAATGACACAAATGCACTTATAGGATGCACAAGATTGGTTAAAAACCCTAATTGGACGAGAATAAGCCTTGGGAGGACGAAAATGATGTTAATGTTCAACCAATGACACAAATGTACTTATTGGATGCACAAGATTGGTTAAAAACCCTAATTGGGCGAGAATAAGCCTTGGGAGGACGAAAACGACACAAATGTTCAACCAATGACACAAATGTACTTATTGGATGCACAAGATTGGTGAAAAACCCTAATTGGACTAGAATAAGCCTTGGGAGGATGAAAGTGACCTAAATGTTCAACCAATGGAACAAACTCACTTATTGGATGCACAAGATTGCTTAAAAACCCTAATTGGAAGAGAATAAGCCTAGGGAGGACGAAAATGACCTAAATGTTCAACCAATGAAACAAACGTACTTATTGGATGCACAAGATTGGTTAGAAACCCTAATTGGGAAAGAATAAGCATTCGGAGGACGAAAATGAGCTAAATATTCAACCAATGACACAAAATCACTTATTGGATGCACTAGATTGGTTAAAAATCCTAATTGGACGAGAATAATTCTTGGGAGGACGAAAATGACCTAAGTGTTCAACCAATGACACAAAATCACTTATTGGATGCACAAGATTGGTTAAAAAACCCTAATTGGACGAGTATAAGCCTTGGGAGGACGAAAATGACCTAAATGTTCAACCAATGACACAAAATCACTTATTGGATGCACAAGATTGGTTAAAAACCCTAATCGGACGAGAATAAGCCTTGGGAGGACGAAGATGACCTAAATGTTCAACCAATGACACAAAATCACTTATTGGATGCACAAGATCGATTAAAAACCCTAATTGGGCGAGATTAAGCCTTGAGAGGACGAAAATGACCTAAATGTTCAACCAATGACACAAAATTACTAATTGGATGCACAAGATTGGTTAAAAACCCTAATTGGACGAGAATAAGCCTTGGGAGGACGAAAATGATCTAAATGTTCAACCAATGAAACAAAATCACTTATTGGATGCACAAGATTGGTTAAAAACCCTAATTGGAAGAGAATAAGCCTTGGGAGGACGAAAATGACCTAAATGTTGAACCAATGACACAAATGTACTTATTGGATGTACAAGATTGGTTAAAAACCCTAATTGATCAAGATTAAGCCTTGGGTGGACGAAAATGACCTAAATGTTCAACCAATGACACAAAATCACTTATTGGATGCACAAGATTGGTTAAAAACCCTAATCGGACGAGAATATGCCTTGGGAGGACGAAAATGACCTAAATGTTCAACCAATGACACAAAATCACTTATTGGATGCACAAGATTTGTTAAAAACCCTAATTGGACGAGAATAAGCTTAGGGAGGACGAAAATGACCTAAATGTTCAACGAATGACACAAAGGTACTTATTGGATGCACAAGATTCGTTAAAAACCCTAATTGGGCGAGAATAAGCCTTCGGAGGACGAAAATGACCTAAATGTTCAACCAATGACACAAAATCACTTATTGGATGCACTAGATTTGTTAAAAACCCTAATTGGACGAGAATAAGCCTTGGGAGGACGAAAATGACCTAAATGTTCAACCAATGACACAAAATCACTTATTGGATGCACAAGATTGGTTAAAAACCCTAATTGGACAAGAATAAGCCTTGGAAGGACGAAAATGACCTAACTGTTCAACCAATGACACAAAATCACTTATTGGATGCACAAGATTGGTTAAAAACCCTAATTGGACGAGAATAAGCCTTGGGAGGACGAAAATGACCTAAATGTTCAACCAATGACACAAAATCAATTATTGGATGCACAAGATTGGTTAAAAACCCTAATTGGACGAGAATAAGCCTTGGGAGGACGAAAATGACCTAAATGTTCAACTAATGACACAAATGTACTTATTGGATGCACAAGATTGGTTAGAAACCCTTATTGGGCGAGAATAAGCATTCGGAGGACGAAAATGACCTAAATGTTCAACCAATGACACAAAATCACTTATTGGATGCACAAGATTGGTGAAAAACCCTAATTTGACGAGAATATGCCTTCGGAGGACGAAAATGACCTAAATGTTCAACCAATGACACAAATGTACTTATTGGATGCACAAGATTGGTTAAAAACCCTAATTGGACGAGAATAATCCTAGGGAGGACGAAAATGACCTAAATGTTCAACCAATGAACCAAATGTACTTAATGGATGCACAAGATTGGTTAAAAACCCTAATTGGAAGAGAATAAGCCTTGGGAGGACGAAAATGACCTAAATGTTCAACCAATGACACAAAATCACTTATTGGATGCACAAGATTGGTTAAAAACCCTAATTGGACGAGAAAAAGACTTGGGAGGACGTAAATGACCTAAATGTTCAACCAATGACACAAAATCACTTATTGGATGCACAAGATTGGTTAAAAACCCTAATTGGACGAGAAAAAGCCTTGGGAGGACGTAAAAGACCTAAATGTTCAACCAATGACACAAAATCACTTATTGGATGCACAAAATTGGTTAAAAACCCTATTTGGACGAGAATTAGCCTAGGGAGGACGAAAATGACATAAATGTTCAACCAATGACACAA
>JBBPBP010000639.1:2765-13785 GCA_037974735.1 Cicer chorassanicum
CAATCTTGTGCATCCAATAAGTGATTTTGTGTCATTGGTTGAACATTTAGGTCATTTTCGTCCTCCCTAGGCTTATTCTCGTCCAATTAGGGTTTTTGACGAATCTTGTGCATCCAATAAGTGATTTTGTGTCATTGGTTGAACATTTAGGTCATTTTCGTCCTCCCTAGGCTTGTTCTCGTCCAATTAGGGTTTTTGAACAATCTTGTGCATCCAATAAGTACATTTGTGTCATTGGTTGAACATTTAGGTCATTTTCGTCCTCCCTAAGCTTATTCTCGTCCAATTAGGGTTTTTAAACAATCTTGTGCATCCAATAAGTGATTTTGTATCATTGGTTGAACATTTAGGTCATTTTCGTCCTCCCAAGGCTTATTCTCGTCCAATTAGGGTTTTTAACCAATCTTGTGCATCCAATAAGTGATTTTGTGTCATTGGTTGAACATTTAGGTCATTTTCGTCCTCCCTAGGCTTATTGTCGTCTAATTAGGGTTTTTAACCAATCTTGTGCATCCAATAAGTACATTTGTGTCATTGGTTGAACATTTAGGTCATTTTCGTCCTCCCTAGGCTTATTCTCGTCCAATTAGGGTTTTTAACCAATCTTGTGCATCCAATAAGTGATTTTGTGTCATTGGTTGAACATTTAGGTCATTTTCGTCCTCCCAAGGCTTATTCTCGCCCAATTAGGGTTTTTAACCAATCTTGTGCATCCAATAAGTACATTTGTGTCATTGGTTGAACATTTAGGTCATTTTCGTCCTCCCAAGGCTTATTGTCGTCCAATTAGGGTTTTTAACCAATCTTGTGCATCCAATAAGTACATTTGTGTCATTGGTTGAACATTTAGGTCATTTTCATCCTCCCAAGGCTTATTCTCGTCCAATTAGGGTTTTTAACCAATCTTGTGCATCCAATAAGTACATTTGTGTCATTGGTTGAACATTTAGGTCATTTTCGTCCTCCCAAGGCTTATTCTCGCCCAATTAGGGTTTTTAACCAATCTTGTGCATCCAATAAGTGATTTTGTGTCATTGGTTGAACATTTAGGTCATTTTCGTCCTCCCAAGGCTTATTCTCGTCCAATTAGGGTTTTTAACCAATCTTGTGCATCCAATAAGTACATTTGTGTCATTGGTTGAACATTTAGGTCATTTTCGTCCTCCCAAGGCATTTTCTCGTCCAATTATGGTTTTTAACCAATCTTGTGCATCCAATAAGTACATTTGTGTCATTGGTTGAACATTTAGGTCATTTTCGTCCTCCCAAGGCTTATTCTCGTCCAATTAGGGTTTTTAACCAATCTTGTGCATCCAATAAGTGATTTTGTGTCATTGGTTGAACATTTAGGTCATTTTCGTCCTCCCAAGGCTTATTCTCATCCAATTAGGGTTTTTAACCAATATTGTGCATCCAATAAGTGATTTTGTGTCATTGGTTGAACATTGAGGTCATTTTCGTCCTCCGAAGGCTTATTCTTATCCAATTAGGGTTTTTAACCAATCTTGTGCATCCAATAAGTACATTTGTGTCATTGGTTGAACATTTAGGTCATTTTCGTCCTCCCAAGGCTTATTCTCGTCCAATTAGGGTTTTTAACCAATCTTGTGCATCCAATAAGTGATTTTGTGTCATTGGTTGAACATTTAGGTCATTTTCGTCCTCCTAAGGCTTATTCTCGTCCAATTAGGGTTTTTAACCAATCTTGGGCATCAAATAAGTGATTTTGTGTCATTGGTTGAACATTTAGGTCATTTTCGTCCTCCCAAGGCTTATTCTCGTCCAATTAGGGTTTTTAACCAATCTTGTGCATCCAATAAGTGATTTTGTGTCATTGGTTGAACATTTAGGTCATTTTCGTCCTCCCGAGGCTTATTCTCGTCCAATTAGGGTTTTGAACCAATCTTGTGCATCCAATAAGTGATTTTGTGTCATTGGTTGAACATTTAGGTCATTTTCGTCCTCCCAAGGCTTATTCTCGTCCAATTAGGGTTTTTAACTAATCTTGTGCATCCAATAAGTACATTTGTGTCATTGGTTGAACATTTAGGTCATTTTCGTCCTCCCAAGGCTTATTCTCGTCCAATTAGGGTTTTTAACCAATCTTGTGCATCCAATAAGTGATTTTGTGTCATTGGTTGAACATTTAGGTCATTTTCGTCCTCCCTAGGCTTATTCTCATCCAATTAGGGTGTTGAACCAATCTTGTGCATCCAATAAGTTATTTTGTGTCATTGTTTGAACATTTAGGTCATTTTCGTCCTCCCAAGGCTTATTCTCATCCAATTAGGGGTTTTAACCAATCTTGTGCATCCATTAAGTGATTTTGTGTCATTGGTTGAACATTTAGGTCATTTTCGTCCTCCCAAGGCTTATTCTCGTCCAATTAGGGTTTTTAACCAATCTTGTGCATCCAATAAGTGATTTTGTGTCATTGGTTGAACATTTAGGTCATTTTCGTCCTCCCAAGGCTTATTCTCGTCCAATTAGGGTTTTTAACCAATCATGTGCATCCAATAAGTACATTTGTGACATTGGTTGAACATTTAGGTCATTTTCGTCCTCCCAAGGCTTATTCTCGTCCAATTAGGGTTTTTAACCAATCTTGTGCATCCAATAAGTACATTTGTGTCATTGGTTGAACATTTAGGTCATTTTCGTCCTCCCAAGGATTATTCTCGTCCCATTAGGGTTTTTAACCAATCTTGTGCATCCAATAAGTGATTTTGTGTCATTGGTTGAACATTTAGGTCATTTTCGTCCTCCCAAGGCTTATTCTCGTCCAATTAGGGTTTTTAACCAATCTTGTGCATCCAATAAGTGATTTTGTGTCATTGGTTGAACATTTAGGTCATTTTCGTCCTCTAGGGACTTATTCTCGTCCAATTAGGGTTTTTAACCAATCTTGTGCATCCAATAAGTGATTTTGTGTCGATTGTTGAACATTTAGGTCATTTTGATCCTCCCTAGGCTTATTCTCGTCCAATTAGGGTTTTGTGCATCCAATAAGTGATTTTGTGTCATTGGTTGAACATTTAGGTCATTTTCGTCCTCCCAAGGCTTATTCTCGTCCAATTAGGGTTTTTAACCAATCTTGTGCATCCAATAAGTGATTTTGTGTCATTGGTTGAACATTTAGGTCATTTTCGTCCTCCCTAGGCTTATTCTCGTCCAATTAGGGATTTTTAACAATCTTGTGCATCCAATAAGTGATTTTATGCCATTGGTTGAACATTTAGGTCATTTTCGTCCTCCCAAGGCATATTCTCGTCCAATTAGGGTTTTTTAACAATCTTGTGCATCCAATAAGTACATTTGTTTCATTGGTTGAACATTTAGGTCATTTATGTCCTCCAAAAGCTTATTCTCATCCAATTAGGGTTTTTAACCAATCTTGTGCATCCAATAAGTGATTTTGTGTCATTGGTTGAACATTTAGGTCATTTTCGTCCTCCCAAGGCTTATTCTCGTCCAATTAGGGTTTTTAACCAATCTTGTGCATCCAATAAGTGATTTTGTGTCATTGGTTGAACATTTAGGTCATTTTCGTCCTCCATAGCCTTATTCTCGTCCAATTAGGGTTTTTAACCAATCTTGTGCATCTAATAAGTACATTTGTGTCATTGGTTGAACATTTAGGTCATTTTCGTCCTCCCAAGGCTTATTCTCGACCAATTAGGGTTTTTAACCAATCTTGTGCATCCAATAAGTGATTTTGTGTCATTGGTTGAACATTTAGGTCATTTTCGTCCTCCCAAGGCTTATTCTCGCCCAATTAGGGTTTTTAACCAATCTTGTGCATCCAATAAGTGATTTTGTGTCATTGGTTGAACATTTAGGTCATTTTCGTCCTCCCAAGGCTTATTCTCGCCCAATTAGGGGTTTTCACCAATCTTGTGCTTCCAATAAGTACGTTTGTGTCATTGGTTGAACATTTAGGTCATTTTCGTCCTCCCTAGGCTTATTCTAGTCCAATTAGGGTTTTTAACCAATCTTGTGCATCCAATAAGTGATTTTGTGTCATTGGTTGAACATTTAGGTCATTTTTGTCCTCCGAAGGCTTATTCTCGCCCAATTAGAGTTTTTAACATATCTTGTGCATCCAATAAGTACATTTGTGTCATTGGTTGAACATTAACGTCATTTTCGTTCTCCCAAGGCTTATTCTCGTCCAATTAGGGTTTTTAACCAATCTTGTGCATCCTATAAGTGCATTTGTGTCATTGGTTGAACATTTAGGTCATTTTCGTCCTCCCAAGGCTTATTCTCGACCAATTAGGGTTTTTAATCAATCTTGTGCATCCAATAAGTGATTTTGTGTCATTGGTTGAACATTTAGGTCATTTTCGTCCTCCGAAGGCTTATTCTCGCCCAATTAGGGTTTTTAACCAATCTTGTGCATCCAATAAGTACATTTGTGTCATTGGTTGAACATTTAGGTCATTTTCGTCCTCCAAAGGCTTATTCTCGTCCAATTAGGGTTTTTTTTAACAATCTTGTGCATCCAATAAGTGATTTTGTGTCATTGGTTGAACATTTAGGTCATTTTCGTCCTCCCAAGGCTTATTCTCGTCCAATTAGGGTTTTTTAACCAATCTTGTGCATCCAATAAGTGATTTTGTGTCATTGGTTGAACATTTAGGTCATTTTCGTCCTCCCAAGAATTATTCTCGTCCAATTAGGGTTTTTAACCAATCTAGTGCATCCAATAAGTGATTTTGTGTCATTGGTTGAACATTTAGGTCATTTTCGTCCTCCCAAGGCTTATTCTCGCCCAATTAGGGTTTTTAACCAATCTTGTGCATCCAATAAGTACGTTTGTTTCATTGGTTGAACATTTAGGTCATTTTCGTCCTCCCTAGGCTTATTCTCGTCCAATTAGGGTTTTTAACCAATCTTGTGCATCCAATAATTGATTTTGTGTCATTGGTTGAACATTTAGGTCATTTTTGTCCTCCGAAGGCTTATTCTCGCCCAATTAGGGTTTTTCACCAATCTTGTGCATCCAATAAGTACGTTTGTGTCATTGGTTGAACATTTAGGTCATTTTCGTCCTCCCAAGGCTTATTCTCGTCCAATTAGGGTTTTTAACCAATCTTGTGCATCCAATAAGTGATTTTGTGTCATTGGTTGAACATTTAGGTCATTTTCGTCCTCCCAAGGCTTATTCTCGTCGAATTAGGGTTTTTAACAAATCTTGTGCATCCAATAAGTGATTTAGTGTCATTGGTTGAACATTTAGGTCATTTTCTTCCTCCCAAGGCTTATTCTCGTCCAATTAGGGTTTTTAACCAATCTTGTGCATCCAATAAGTGATTTTGTGTCATTGGTTGAACATTTAGGTCATTTTCGTCCTCCCAAGGCTTATTCTCGCCCAATTAGGGTTTTTAACCAATCTTGTGCATCCAATAAGTACGTTTGTTTCATTGGTTGAACATTTAGGTCATTTTCGTCCTCCCTAGGCTTATTCTCGTCCAATTAGGGTTTTTAACCAATCTTGTGCATCCAATAAGTGATTTTGTGTCATTGGTTGAATATTTAGGTCATTTTCGTCCTCCGAATGCTTATTCTTTCCCAATTAGGGTTTCTAACCAATCTTGTGCATCCAATAAGTACATTTGTGTCATTGGTTGAACATTTAGGTCATTTTCGTCCTCCCTTGGCTTATTCTCTTCCAATTAGGGTTTTTAACCAATCTTGTGCATCCAATAAGTGAGTTTGTTTCATTGGTTGAACATTTAGGTCATTTTCGTCCTCTTAAGGCTTATTCTAGTCCAATTAGGGTTTTTAACCAATCTTGTGCATCCAATAAGTACATTTGTGTCATTGGTTGAACATTTGTGTCATTTTCGTCCTCCCTAGGCTTATTCCTTTCCAATTATGGTTTTTAACCAATCTTGTGCATCCAATAAGTGATTTTGTGTCATTGGTTGAACATTTAGGTCATTTTCGTCCTCCCAAGGCTTAATCTCACCCAATTAGGGTTTTTAACCAATCTTGTGCATCCAATAAGTACATTTGTGTCATTGGTTGAACATTTAGCTCATTTTCGTCCTCCCAAGGCTTATTCTTGCCCAATTAGGGTTTTTAACCAATCTTGTACATCCAATAAGTACATTTGTGTCATTGGTTGAACATTTAGGTCATTTTCGTCCTCCCAAGGCTTATTCTCGTCCAATTAGGGTTTTTAACCAATCTTGTGCATCCAATAAGTACGTTTGTGTCATTGGATGAACATTTTGGTCATTTTCGTCCTCCCTAGGCTTATTCTTGTCCAATTAGGGTTTTTAACCAATCTTGTGCATCCAATAAGTGATTTTGTGTCATTGGTTGAACATTTAGGTCATTTTCGTCCTCCGAAGGCTTATTCTCGCCCAATTAGGGTTTTTAACCAATCTTGTGCATCCAATAAGTAAATTTGTGTCATTGGTTGAAGATTTAGGTCATTTTCGTCCACCCAAGACTTATTCTCGTCCAATTAGGGTTTTTAACAAATCTAGCGCATCCAATAAGTGATTTTGTGTCATTGGTTGAACATTTAGGTTATTTTCGTCCTCTAAAGGCTTATTCTCGCCCAATTAGGGTTTTTAACGAATCTTGTGCATCCAATAAGAACATTTGTGTCATTGGTTGAACATGTAGGTCATTTTCGTCCTCCCAAGGCTTATTCTCGCCCAATTAGGGTTTTTAACCAATCTTGTGCATCCAATAAGTGATTTTGTGTCATTGGTTGAACAGTTAGGTCATTTTCGTCCTCCCAAGGCTTATTCTCGTCCAATTAGGGTTTTTAACCAATCTTGTGCATCCAATAAGTGATTTTGTTTCATTGGTTGAACATTTAGGTCATTTTTGTTCTCCCTAGGCTTATTCTTGTCCAATTAGGGGTTTTAACCAATCTTGTGCATCCAATAAGTACATTTGTGTCATTGTTTGAACATTTAGGTCATTTTCGTCCTCTTAAGGCTTATTCTAGTCCAATTAGGGTTTTTAACCAATCTTGTGCATCCAATAAGTACATTTGTGTCATTGGTTGAACATTTGTGTCATTTTCGTCCTCCCTAGGCTTATTCTTGTCCAATTATGGTTTTTAACCAATCTTGTGCATCCTATAAGTGATTTTGTGTCATTGGTTGTACATTTAGGTCATTTTCGTCCTCCCAAGGCTTAATCTCGCCCAATTAGGGTTTTTAACCAATCTTGTGCATCCAATAAGTACATTTGTGTCATTGGTTGAACATTTAGGTCATTTTCGTCCTCCCAAGGCTTATTCTCGTCCAACTAGGGTTTTTAACCAATCTTGTGCATCCAATAAGTACGTTTGTGTCATTGGTTGAACATTTAGGTCATTTTCGTCCTCCCTAGGCTTATTCTCGTCCAATTAGGGTTTTTAACCAATCTTGTGCATCCAATAAGTGATTTTGTGTCATTGGTTGAACATTTAGGTCATTTTCGTCCTCCGAAGGCTTCTTCTCGCCCAATTAGGGTTTTTAACATATCTTGTGCATCCAATAAGTACATTTGTGTCATTGGTTGAACATTAACATCATTTTCGTTCTCCCAAGGCTTATTCTCGTCCAATTAGGGTTTTTAACCAATCTTGTGCATCCTATAAGTGCATTTGTGTCATTGGTTGAACATTTAGGTCATTTTCGTCCTCCCAAGGCTTATTCTCGACCAATTAGGGTTTTTAACCCATCTTGTGCATCCAATAAGTGATTTTGTGTCATTGGTGAACATTTAGGTCATTTTCGTCCTCCCAAGGCTTATTCTCGCCCAATTAGGGATTTTAACCAATCTTGTGCATCCAATAAATACATTTGTGTCATTGGTTGAACATTCAGGTCATTTTCGTCCTTCCTAGGCTTATTCTCGCCCAATTAGGGTTTCTAACCAATCTTGTGCATCCAATAAGTACATTTGTGTCATTGGTTGAACATTTAGGTCATTTTCGTCCTCCCAAGGCTTATTCTCGTCCAATTAGGGTTTTTTAACCAATCTTGTGCATCCAATAAGTGATTTTGTGTCATTGGTTGAACATTTATGTCATTTTCGTCCTCCCAAGGCTTAATCTCGATCAATTCGATGTTTTTAACCAATCTTGTGCATCCAATAAGTACATTTGTGTCATTGGTTGAACATTTAGGTCATTTTCGTCCTCCCAAGGCTTATTCTCGTCCAATTAGGGTTTTTTTAACCAATCTTGTGCATCCAATAAGTGATTTTGTGTCATTGGTTGAACATTTAGGTCATTTTCGTCATCCCATGGCTTATTCTCGTCCGATTAGGGTTTTTAACCACTCTTGTGCATCCAATAAGTGATTTTGTGTCATTGGTTAAACATTTAGGTCATTTTCGTCCTCCCAAGGCTTATTCTCGCCCAATTAGGGTTTTTAACCATTCTTGTGCATCCAATAAGTACGTTTGTGTCATTGTTTGAACATTTAGGTCATTTTCGTCCTCCCAAGGCTTATTCTTGTTTAATTAGGGTTTTTAACCAATCTTGGGCATCCAATAAGTGATTTTGTGTCATTGGTTGAACATTTAGGTCATTTTCGTCCTCCCTAGGCTTATTCTCGTCCAATTAGGGTTTTTAACAAACTTATGCATCCAATAAGTACATTTGTGTCATTGGTTGAACAGTTAGGTCATTTTCGTCCTCCCTAGGCTTATTCTCGTCCAATTAGGGTTTTTAACCAATCTTGTGCATCCAATAAGTGATTTTGGTCATTGGTTTAACATTTAGGTCATTTTCGTCCTCCCAAGGCTTATTCTCGTCCAATTAGGGTTTTTAACCAATCTTGTGCATCCAATAAGTGATTTTGTGTCATTTGTTGAACATTTAGGTCATTTTCGTCCTCCCAAGGCTTATTCTCGTTCAATTAGGATTTTTAACCAATCTTGTGCATCCAATAAGTATATTTGTGTCATTGGTTGAACATTTAGGTCATTTTCGTCCTCCCAAGGCTTATTCTCGTCCAATTAGGATTTTTAACCAATCTTGTGCATCCAATAAGTATATTTGTGTCATTGGTTGAACATTTAGGTCATTTTCGTCCTCCCAAGGCTTATTCTCGTCCAATTAGGGTTTTTAACCAATCTTGTGCATCCAATAAGTACATTTGTGTCATTGGTTGAACATTTAGGTCATTTTCGTCCTCCCAAGGCTTATTCTTGCCAATTAAAGTTTTTAACCAATCTTGTGCATCCAATAAGTGATTTTGTGTCATTAGTTGAACATTTAGGTCATTTTCGTCCTCCATAGCCTTATTCTCGTCCAATTAGGGTTTTTAACCAATCTTGTACATCCAATAAGTACATTTGTGTCATTGGTTGAACATTTAGGTCATTTTCGTCCTCCCAAGGCTTATTCTCGACCAATTAGGGTTTTTAACCAATCTTGTGCATCCAATAAGTGATTTTGTGTCATTGGTTGAACATTTAGGTCATTTTCGTCCTCCCTAAGCTTATTCTCGTCCAATTAGGGTTTTTAACCAATCTTGTGCATCCAATAAGTGATTTTGTGTCATTGGTTGAACAGTTAGGTCATTTTCGTCCTCCCAAGGCTTATTCTCGTCCAATTAGGGTTTTTAACCAATCTTGTGCATCCAATAAGTGATTTTGTGTCATTGGTTGAACATTTAGGTCATTTTTGTCCTCCTAAGGCTTATTCTCGCCCAATTATGGTTTTTAACCAATCTTGTGCATCCAATAAGTGATTTTGTGTCATTGGTTGAACATTTAGGTCATTTTCGTCCTCCCAAGGCTTATTCTCGCCCAATTAGGGTTTTTAACCAATCTTGTGCATCCAATAAGTGATTTTGTGTCATTGGTTGAACAGTTAGGTCATTTTCGTCCTCCCAAGGCTTATTCTCGTCCAATTAGGGTTTTTAACCAATCTTGTGCATCCAATAAGTGATTTTGTTTCATTGGTTGAACATTTAGGTCATTTTTGTTCTCCCTAGGCTTATTCTTGTCCAATTAGGGGTTTTAACCAATCTTGTGCATCCAATAAGTACATTTGTGTCATTGTTTGAACATTTAGGTCATTTTCGTCCTCTTAAGGCTTATTCTAGTCCAATTAGGGTTTTTAACCAATCTTGTGCATCCAATAAGTACATTCGTGTCATTTTCGTCCTCCCTAGGCTTATTCTTTCCAATTATGGTTTTTAACCAATCTTGTGCATCCAATAAGTGATTTTGTGTCATTGGTTGAACATTTAGGTCATTTTCGTCCTCCCAAGGCTTAATCTCGCCCAATTAGGGTTTTTAACCAATCTTGTGCATCCAATAAGTACATTTGTGTCAGTGGTTGAACAGTTAGGTCATTTTCGTCCTCCCTAGGCTTATTCTCGTCCAATTAGGGTTTTTAACCAATCTTGTGCATCCAATAAGTGATTTTGGTCATTGGTTTAACATTTAGGTCATTTTCGTCCTCCCAAGGCTTATTCTCGTCCAATTAGGGTTTTTAACCAATCTTGTGCATCCAATAAGTGATTTTGTGTCATTGGTTGAATATTTAGGTCATTTTCGTCCTCCCAAGGCTTAATCTCGATCAATTAGATGTTTTTAACCAATCTTGTGCATCCAATAAGTACATTTGTGTCAGTGGTTGAACATTTAGGTCATTTTCGTCCTCCCAAAGCTTATTCTCGTCCAATTAGGGTTTTTAACTAATCTTGTGCATCCAATAAGTGATTTTGTGTCATTGGTGAACATTTAGGTCATTTTCGTCCTCCCAAGGCTTATTCTCGCCCAATTAGGGTTTTTAACCAATCTTGTGCATCCAATAAGTACATTTGTGTCATTGGTTGAACATTCAGGTCATTTTCGTCCTTCCTAGGCTTATTCTCGCCCAATTAGGGTTTTTAACCAATCTTGTGCATCCAATAAGTACATTTGTGTCATTGGTTGAACATTTAGGTCATTTTCGTCCTCCCAAGGCTTATTCTCGTCCAATTAGGGTTTTTTAACCAATCTTGTGCATCCAATAAGTGATTTTGTGTCATTGGTTGAACATTTA
>JBBPBP010000640.1:0-26224 GCA_037974735.1 Cicer chorassanicum
ACGAAAATGACCTAAATGTTCAACCAATGACACAAAATCACTTATTGGATGCACAAGATTGGCTAAAAACCCTAATTGGACGAGAATAAGCCTTGGGAGGACGAAATGACCTAAATGTTAAACCACTGACACAAATGTACTTATTGGATGCACAAGATTGGTTAAAAACCCTAATTGGGCGAGATTAAGCCTTGAGAGGACGAAAATGACCTAAATGTTCAACCAATGACACAAAATCACTAATTAGATGCACAAGATTGGTTAAAAACCCTAATTGGACGAGAATAAGCCTTGGGAGGACGAAAATGACCTAAATGTTCAACCAATGAAACAAAATCACTTATTGGATGCACAAGATTGGTTAAAAACCCTAATTGGAAGAGAATAAGCCTTGGGAGAACGAAAATGACCTAAATGTTCAACCAATGACACAAATGTACTTATTGGATGTACAAGATTGGTTAAAAACCCTAATTGATCAAGATTAAGCCTTGGGAGGACAAAAATGACCTAAATGTTCAACCAATGACACAAAATCACTTATTGGATGCACAAGATTGGTTAAAAACCCTAATTGGACGAGAATAAGCCTTGGGAGGACGAAAATGACCTAAATGTTCAACCAATGACACAAAATCACTTATTGGATGCACAAGATTGGTTAAAAAACCCTAATTGGATGAGAATAAGCCTTGGGAGGACGAAAATGACCTAAATGTTCAACCGATGACACAAAATCACTTATTGGATGCACAAGATTGGTTAAAAACCCTAATTGGACGAGAATAAGCCTTGGGAGGACGAAAATGACCTAAATGTTCAACCAATGACACAAAATCACTTATTGGATGCACAAGATTGGTTAAAAACCCTAATAGTACGAGAATATGCCTTGGGAGAACGGAAATGGCCTAAATGTTCAACCAATGGCACAAAATCACTTATTGGATGCACAAGATTGTTAAAAAACCCTAATTGGACGAGAATAAGCCTAGGGAGGACGAAAATGACCTAAATGTTCAACCAATGACACAAAATCACTTATTTGATGCACAAGATTTGTTAAAAACCCTAATTGGACGAGAATAAGCTTTTGGAGGACATAAATGACCTAAATGTTCAACCAATGACACAAATGTACTTATTGGATGCACAAGATTGGTTAAAAACCCTAATTGGACGAGAATAAGCCTTGGGAGGACGAAAATGACCTAAATGTTCAACCAATGACACAAAATCACTTATTGGATGCACAAGATTGGTTAAAAACCCTAATTGGACGAGAATAAGCCTTGGAAGGACGAAAATGACCTAAATGTTCAACCAACGACACAAATAAACTTATTGGATGCACAAGATTGGTTAAAAACCCTAATTGGTCGAGAATAAGCATTGGAAGGACGAAAATGACCTAAATGTTCAACCAACAACACAAATAAACTTATTGGATGCACAAGATTGGTTAAAAACCCTAATTGGTCGAGAATAAGCCTTGGGAGGACGAAAATGACCTAAATGTTCAACCAATGACACAAATGTACTTATTGGATGCACAAGATTGGTTAAAAACCCTAATTGGACGAGAAAATGCCTAGGGAGGATGAAAATGACCTAAATGTTCAACCAATGACACAAATGTACTTATTGGATGCACAAGATTGGTTAAAAACCCTAATTGGACGAGAATAAGCCTTGGGAGGACGAAAATGACCTAAATGTTCAACCAATGACACAAAATCATTTATTGGATGCAAAAGATTGGTTAAAAACCCTAATTGGACGAGAATAAGCCTTAGGATGAAAAAAGTGACCTAAATCTTCAACCAATGACACAAATGTACTTATTGGATGCACAAGATTGGTTAAAAACCCTAATTGGACGAGAATAAGCCTTGGGAGGACGAAAATGACCTAAATGTTCAACCAATGACACAAAATCACTTATTGGATGCACAAGATTGGTTAAAAACCCTAATTGGACGAGAATAAGCCTTGGGAGGATGAAAATGACCTAAATGTTCAACCAATGACACAAAATCACTTATTGGATGCAGAAGATTGGTTAAAAACCCTAATTGGACGAGAATAAGCCTTGGGAGGACGAAAATGATCTAAATGTTCAACCAATGACACAAAATCACTTATTGGATGCACAAGATTGGTTAAAAACCCTAATTGGACGAGAATAAGCCTTGGGAGGACGAAAATGACCTAAATGTTCAACCAATGACACAAAATCACTTATTGGATGCACAAGATTGGTTAAAAACCCTAATTGGACGAGAATAAGCCTTGGGAGGACAAAAATGACTTAAATGTTCAACCAATGACACAAATGTACTTATTGGATGCACAAGATTGGTTAAAAACCCTAATTGGACGAGAATAAGCCTTGGGAGGACGAAAATGACCTAAATGTTCAACCAATGACACAAAATCACTTATTGGATGCACAAGATTGGTTAAAAACCCTAATTGGACGAGAATAAGCCTTGGGAGGACGAAAATGACCTAAATGTTCAACCAATGACACAAATGTACTTATTGGATGCACAAGATTGGTTAAAAACCATAATTGGACGACAATAAGCCTAGGGAGGACGAAAATGACCTAAATGTTAAACCAATGACACAAAATCACTTATTGTGTGCACAAGATTGGTTAAAATCCCTAATTAGGCGAGACTAAGCCTTGGGAGGACGCATATGACCTAAATGTTCAACCAATGACACAAAATCACTTATTGGATGCACAAGATTGGTTAAAAACCCTAATTGGACGAGAATAAGCCTTGGGAGGACGAAAATGACCTAAATGTTCAACCAATGACACAAAATCACTTATTGGATGCACAAGATTGGTTAAAAACCCTAATTGGACATGAATGAGCCTTGGGAGGACGAAAATGACCTAAATGTTCAACCAATGACACAAAATCACTTATTGGATGCACAAGATTGGTTAAAAACCCTAATTGGACGAGAATAAGCCTAGGGAGGACGAAAATGACCTAAATGTTCAACCAATGACACAAAAGTACTTATTGGATGCACAAGATTGGTTAAAAACCCTAATTGGGCGAGAATAAGCCTTGGGAGGACGAAAATGACCTAAATGTTCAACCAATGACACAAAATCACTTATTGGATGCACAAGATTGGTTAAAAACCCAAATTGGACGAGAATAAGCTTAGGGAGGACGAAAATGACCTAAATGTTCAACGAATGACACAAAGATACTTATTGGATGCACAAGATTCGTTAAAAACGCTAATTGGGCGAGAATAAGCCTTTAGAGGACGAAAATAACCTAAATGTTCAACCAATGACACAAAATCACTTATTGGATGCGCTAGAATTGTTAAAAACCCTAATTGGACGAGAATAAGTCTTGGGTGGACGAAAATGACCTAAATCTTCAACCAATGACACAAATTTACTTATTGGATGCACAAGATTGGTTAAAAACCCTAATTGGGCGAGAATAAGCCTTCGGAGGACGAAAATGACCTAAATGTTCAACCAATGACACAAAATCACTTATTGGATGCACAAGATTGGTTAAAAACCCTAATTGGACAAGAATAAGCCTAGGGAGGACGAAAATGACCAAAATGTTCAACCAATGACACAAACGTACTTATTGGATGCACAAGATTGGTTAAAAACCCTAATTGGACGAGAATAAGCCTTGGGAGGACGAAAATGACCTAAATGTTCAACCAATGACACAAATGTACTTATTGGATGCACAAGATTGGTTAAAAACCCTAATTGGGCGAGAATAAGCCATCGGAGGACGAAAATGACCTAAATGTTCAACCAATGACACAAATGTACTTATTGGATGCACAAGATTGGTTAAAAACCCTAATTGGACGAGAATAAGCCTTGGGAGGACGAAAATGACCTAAATGTTCAACCAATGACACAAATGTACTTATTGGATGCACAAGATTGGTTAAAAACCATAATTGCACGAGAAAATGCCTTGGGAGGACGAAAATGACCTAAGTGTTCAACCATTGACACAACTGTACTTATTGGATGCACAAGATTGGTTAAAAACCCTAATTGGACGAGAATAAGCCTTGGGAGGACGAAAATGACCTAAATGTTCAACCAACGACACAAAATCACTTATTGGATGCACAAGATTGGTTAAAAACCCTAATTGGACGAGAATAAGCCTTGGGAGGACGAAAATCACCTAAATGTTCAACCAAGGACACAAAATCACTTATTGGATGCACAAGATTGGTTAAAAACCCTAATTGGACGAGAATAAGCCTTGGGAGGACGAAAATGACCTAAATGTTCAACCAATGACACAAAATCACTTATTGGATGCACAAGATTGGTTAAAAACCCTAATTGGACGAGAATAAGCCTTGGGAGGACGAAAATGACCTAAATGTTCAACCAATGAGACAAAAGTACTTATTGGATGCACAAGATTGGTTAAAAACCCTAATTGGACGAGAATAAGCCTTGGGAGGACGAAAATGACCTAAATGTTCAACCAATGACACAAAATCACTTATTGGATGCACAAGATTGGTTAAAAACCCTAATTGGACGAGAATAAGGCATGGGAGGACGAAAATGACCTAAATGTTCAAACAATTACACAAAATCACTTATTGGATGCACAAGATTGGTTAAAAACCCTAATTGGACGAGAATAAGGCATGGGAGGACGAAAATGACCTAAATGTTCAAACAATTACAAAAAATCACTTATTGGATGCACAAGATTGGTTAAAAACCCTAATTGGACGAGAATAAGCCTTGGGAGGACGAAAATGACCTAAATGTTCAACCAATGACACAAAATCACTTATTGGATGCACAAGATTGGTTAAAAACCCTAATTGGACGAGAATAAGTCCCTAGAGGACGAAAATGACCTAAATGTTCAACCAATGACATAAAATCACTTATTGGATGCACAAGATTGGTTCAAAACCCTAATTGGACGAGAATAAGCCTTGGGAGGACGAAAATGACCTAAATGTTCAACCAATGACACAAAATCACTTATTGGATGCACAAGATTGGTTAAAAAACCCTAATTGGACGAGAATAAGCCTTGGGAGGACGAAAATGACCTAAATGTTCAACCAATGACACAAATGTACTTATTGGATGCACAAGATTGGTTAAAAACCCTAATTGGGCGAGAATAAGCCTAGGAAGGACGAAAATGACCTGAATGTTCAACCAATGACACAAATGTACTTATTGGATGCACAAGATTGGTTAAAAACCCTAATTGGGCGAGAATAAGCCTTGGGAGGACAAAAATGACCTAAATGTTCACCAATGACACAAAATCACTTATTGGATGCACAAGATTAGTTAAAAACCCTAATTGGACGAGAATAAGCTTTGGGAGGACGAAAATGACCTAAATGTTCAACCACTGACACAAATGTACTTATTGGATGCACAAGATTGGTTAAAAACATCTAATTGATCGAGATTAAGCCTTGGGAGGACGAAAATGACCTAAATGTTCAACCAATGACACAAAATCACTTATTGGATGCACAAGATTGGTTAAAAACCCTAATTGGACGAGAATAAGCCTTGGGAGGACGAAAATGACCTAAATGTCAACCAATGACACAAAATCACTTATTGGATGCACAAGATTGGTTAAAAACCCTAATTGGACGAGAATAAGCCTTGGGAGGACGAAAATGACCTAAATGTTCAACCAATGACACAAAATCACTTATTGGATGCACAAGATTGGTTAGAAACCCTAATTCGACGAGAATAATCCTTAGGAGGACGAAAATGACCTAAATGTTCAACCAATGACACAAAATCACTTATTGGATGCACAAGATTGGTTAAAAACCCTAATTGGACGAGAATAAGCCTTGGGAGGACGAAAATGACCTAAATGTTCAACCAATGACACAAAATCACTTATTGGATGCACAAGATTGGTTAAAAAACCCTAATTGGACGAGAATAATCCTTGGGAGGACGAAAATGACCTAAATTTTCAACCAATGACACAAAATCACTTATTGGATGCACAAGATTGGTTAAAAACCCTAATTGGACGAGAATAATCCTTGGGAGGACGAAAATGACCTAAATTTTCAACCAATGACACAAAAGTACTTATTGGATGCACAAGATTTGTTAAAAACACTAATTGGACGAGAATAAGCCTTGGGAGGACGAAAATGACCTAAATGTTCAAATAATGACACAAAATCACTTATTGGATGCACAAGATTGGTTAAAAACCCTAATTGGACGAGAATAAGCCTTGGGAGGACGAAAATGACCTAAATGTTCAACCAATGACACAAAATCACTTATTGGATGCACAAGATTGGTTAAAAAACCCTAATTGGACGAGAATAAGCCTTCGGAGGACGAAAATGACTTAAGTGTTCAACCAATGACACAAATGTACTTATTGGATGCACAAGATTGGTTAAAAACCCTAATTGGGCGAGAATAAGCCTTCGGAGGACGAAAATGACCTAAATAATCAACCAATGACACAAAATCACTTATTGGATGCACAAGATTGGTTAAAAACCCTAATTGGACGAGAATAAGCCTAGGGAGGACGAAAATGATCTAAATGTTCAACCAATGACACAAATGTACTTATTGGATGCACAAGATTGATTAAAAACCCTAATCGGACGAGAATAAGCCTTGGGAGCACAAAAATGACCTAAATGTTCAACCAATGACACAAAATCACTTATTGGATGCACAAGATTGGTTAAAAAACCCTAATTGGACGAGAATAAGCCTTGGGAGGACGAAAATGACCTAAATGTTCAACCAATGACACAAAATCACTTATTGGATGCAAAAGATTGGTTAAAAACCCTAATCGGACGAGAATAAGCCTTGGGAGGACGAAATTGACCTAAATGTTCAACCAATGACACAAAATCACTTATTGGATGCACAAGATTGATTAAAAACCCTAATTGGACGAGAATAAGCTTAGGGAGGACGAAAATGACCTAAATGTTCAACGAATGACACAAAGGTACTTATTGGATGCACAAGATTCGTTAAAAACCCTAATTGGGCGAGAATAAGCCTAGGGAGGAAGAAAATGACCTAAATGTTCAACCAATGACAGAAAATCACTTATTGGATGCACAAGATTGGTTAAAAACCCTAATTGGGCGAGAATAAGCCTAGGGAGGACGAAAATGACCTGAATGTTCAACCAATGACACAAATGTACTTATTGGATGCACAAGATTGGTTAGAAACCCTTATTGGACGAGAATAAGCATTCGAAGGACGAAAATGACCTAAATGTTCAACCAATGACACAAAATCACTTATTGGATGCACAAGATTGGTTAAAAAACCCTAATTGGACGAGAATAAGCCTTGGGAGGACGAAAATGACCTAAATGTTCAACCAATGACACAAATGTACTTATTGGATGCACAAGATTGGTTAGAAACCCTTATTGGACGAGAATAAGCATTCGGAGGACGAAAATGACCTAAATGTTCAACAAATAACACAAAATCACTTATTGGATGCACAAGATTGGTTAAAAACCCTAATTGGACGAGAATAAGCCTTGGGAGGACGAAAATGACCTAAATGTTCAACCAATGACACAAACTTACTTATTGGATGCACAAGATTGGTTAAAAACCCTAATTGGGCGAGAATAAGCCTTGGGAGGACGAAAATGACCTAAATGTTCAACCAATGACACAAAATCACTTATTGGATGCACAAGATTGGTTAAAAACCCAAATTGGACGAGAATAAGCTTAGGGAGGACGAAAATGACCTAAATGTTCAACGAATGACACAAAGATACTTATTGGATGCACAAGATTCGTTAAAAACGCTAATTGGGCGAGAATAAGCCTTTAGAGGACGAAAATAACCTAAATGTTCAACCAATGACACAAAATCACTTATTGGATGCGCTAGAATTGTTAAAAACCCTAATTGGACGAGAATAAGTCTTGGGTGGACGAAAATGACCTAAATCTTCAACCAATGACACAAATTTACTTATTGGATGCACAAGATTGGTTAAAAACCCTAATTGGGCGAGAATAAGCCTTCGGAGGACGAAAATGACCTAAATGTTCAACCAATGACACAAAATCACTTATTGGATGCACAAGATTGGTTAAAAACCCTAATTGGACAAGAATAAGCCTAGGGAGGACGAAAATGACCAAAATGTTCATCCAATGACACAAACGTACTTATTGGATGCACAAGATTGGTTAAAAACCCTAATTGGACGAGAATAAGCCTTGGGAGGACGAAAATGACCTAAATGTTCAACCAATGACACAAATGTACTTATTGGATGCACAAGATTGGTTAAAAACCCTAATTGGGCAAGAATAAGCCTTCGGTGGACGAAAATGACCTAAATGTTCAACCAATGACACAAAATCACTTATTGGATGCACAAGATTGGTTAAAAACCCTAATTGGACGAGAATAAGCCTAGGGAGGACGAAAATGACCTAAATGTTCAACCAATGACACAAACGTACTTATTGGATGCACAAGATTGGTTAAAAACCCTAATTGGATGAGAATAAGCCTTGGGAGGACTAAAATGACCTAAATGTTCAACCAATGACACAAATGTACTTATTGGATGCACAAGATTGGTTAAAAACCCTAATTGGGCGAGATTAAGCCTTGGGAGGACGAAAATGACCTAAATGTTCAACCAATGACACAAAATCACTTATTGGATGCACAAGATTGGTTAAAAACCATAATTGGAAAGAATAAGCCTAGGGAGGACGAAAATGACACGAATGTACTTATTGGATGCACAAGATTGGTTAAAAACCCTAATTGGACTAGAATAAGCCTTAAGAGGACGAAAATGACCTAAATGTTCAAACAATGACACAAATGTACTTATTGGATGCACAAGATTGGTTAAAACCCCTAATTGGACAAGAATAAGCCTAGGGAGAACAAAAATGACCTAAATGTTCAACCAATGAAACAAAATCACTTATTGGATGCACAAGATTGGTTAAAAACCCTAATTGGACGAGAATAAGCCTTGGGAGGACGAAAATGACCTAAATGTTCAACCAATGACACAAATGTACTTATTGGATGTACAAGATTGGTTAAAAACCCTAATTGATCAAGATTAAGCCTTGGGAGGACGAAAATGACCTAAATGTTCAACCAATGACACAAAATCACTTATTGGATGCACTAGATTGGTTAAAAACCCTAATTGGACGAGAATAATCCTTGGGAGGACGAAAATGACCTAAATGTTCAACCAATGACACAAAATCACTTATTGGATGCACAAGATTGGTTAAAAACCCTAATCGGACGAGAATAAGCCTTGGGAGGACGAAAATGACCTAAATGTTCAACCAATGAAACAAAATCACTTATTGGATGCACAAGATTGGTTAAAAACCCTAATTGGAAGAGAATAAGCCTTGGGAGGACGAAAATGACCTAAATGTTCAACCAATGACACAAATGTACTTATTGGATGTACAAGATTGGTTAAAAACCCTAATTGATCGAGATTAAGCCTTGGGAGGACGAAAATGACCTAAATGTTCAACCAATGACACAAAATCACTTATTGGATGCACAAGATTGGTTAAAAACCCTAATTGGACGAGAATAAGCCTTGGGAGGACGAAAATGACCTAAATGTTAAACCAATGACCAAAATCACTTATTGGATGCACAAGATTGGTTAAAAACCCTAATTGGACGAGAATAAGCCTAGGGAGGACGAAAATGACCTAACTGTTCAACCAATGACACAAATGTACTTATTGGATGCATAAGTTTGTTAAAAACCCTTATTGGACGAGAATAAGCCTAGGGAGGGCGAAAATGACCTAAATGTTTAACCAATGACACAAAATCACTTATTGGATGCACAAGATTGGTTAAAAACCCTAATTAAACAAGAATAAGCCTTGGGAGGACGAAAATGACCTAAATGTTCAAACAATGACACAAACGTACTTATTGGATGCACAAGAATGGTTAAAAACCCTAATTGGGCGAGAATAAGCCTTGGGAGGACGAAAATGACATAAATGTTTAACCAATGACACAAAATCACTTATTGGATGCACAAGAGTGGTTAAAAACCCTAATCGGACGAGAATAAGCCATGGGATGACGAAAATGACCTAAATGTTCAACCAATGACACAAAATCACTTATTGGATGCACAAGATTGGTTAAAAAAACCCTAATTGGACGAGAATAAGCCTTGGGAGGACGAAAATGACCTAAATGTTCAACCAATGACACAAATGTACTTTTTGGATGCACAAGATTGGTTAAAAACATCTAATTGATCGAGATTAAGCCTTGGGAGGACGAAAATGACATAAATGTTCAACCAATGACACAAAACACTTATTGGATGCACAAGATTGGTTAAAAACCCTAATTGGACGAGAATAAGCCTTGGGAGGACGAAAATGACCTAAATGTTAAACCAATGACCAAAATCACTTATTGGATGCACAAGATTGGTTAAAAACCCTAATTGGACGAGAATAAGCCTAGGGAGGACGAAAATGACCTAACTGTTCAACCACTGACACAAATGTACTTATTGGATGCACAAGATTGGTTAAAAACCCTAATTGGGCGAGATTAAGCCTTGGGAGGACGAAAATGACCTAAATGTTCAACCAATGACACAAAATCACTTATTGGATGCACAAGATTGGTTAAAAACCATAATTGGAAAGAATAAGCCTAGGGAGGACGAAAATGACACGAATGTACTTATTGGATGCACAAGATTGGTTAAAAACCCTAATTGGACTAGAATAAGCCTTAAGAGGACGAAAATGACCTAAATGTTCAAACAATGACACAAATGTACTTATTGGATGCACAAGATTGGTTAAAACCCCTAATTGGACAAGAATAAGCCTAGGGAGAACAAAAATGACCTAAATGTTCAACCAATGAAACAAAATCACTTATTGGATGCACAAGATTGGTTAAAAACCCTAATTGGACGAGAATAAGCCTTGGGAGGACGAAAATGACCTAAATGTTCAACCAATGACACAAATGTAGTTATTGGATGCACAAGATTGGTTAAAAACCCTAATTGGACGAGAATAAGCCTTGGGAGGACGAAAATGACCTACATGTTCAACAAATGACACAAAATCACTTATTGGATGCACAAGATTGGTTAAAAACCCTAATTGGACGAGAATAAGCCTAGGGAGGACGAAAATGACCTAAATGTTCAACCAATGACACAAAATCACTTATTGGATGCACAAGATTGGTTAAAAACCCTAATTGGACGAGAATAAGCCGTGGGAGGACGAAAAGGACCTAAATGTTCAACCAATGACACAAATGTACTTATTGGATGCACAAGATTGGTTAAAAACCCTAATTGGACGAGAATAAGCCTAGGGAGGACGAAAATGACCTAAATGTTCAACCAATGACACAAATGTACTTATTGGATGCACAAGATTGGTTAAAAACCCTAATTGGACGAGAATAAGCCTTGGGAGGACGAAAATGACCTAAATGTTCGACAAATGGCACAAAATCACTTATTGGATGCACAAGATTGGTTAAAAACCCTAATTGGACGAGAATAAGCCTAGGGAGGACGAAAATGACCTAAATGTTCAACCAATGACACAAATGTACTTATTGGATGCACAAGATTGGTTAAAAACCCTAATTGGACGAGAATAAGCTAAGGGAGGACGAAAATGACCTAAATGTTCAACAAATGACACAAAATCACCTATTGGATGCACAAGATTGGTTAAAAACCCTAATTGGACGAGAATAAGCCTAGGGAGGACGAAAATGACCTAAATGTTCAACCAATGACACAAAATCACTTATTGGATGCACAAGATTGGTTAAAAACCCTAATTGGACGAGAATAAGCCTAGGGAGGACGAAAATGACCTAAATGTTCAACCAATGACACAAACGTACTTATTGGATCCACAAGATTGGTTAAAAACCCTTATTGGGCGAGAATAAGCCTTGGGAGGACGAAAATGACATAAATGTTCAACCAATGACACAAAATCACTTATTGGATGCACTAGATTGGTTAAAAACCCTAATTGGACGAGAATAATTCTTGGGAGGACGAAAATGACCTAAATGTTCAACCAATGACACAAAATCACTTATTGGATGCACAAGATTGGTTAAAAACCCTAATCGGACGAGAATAAGCCTTGGTAGGACGAAAATGACCTAAATGTTCAACCAATGACACAAAATCACTTATTGGATGCACTAGATTGGTTAAAAACCCTAATTGGACGAGAATAATTCTTGGGAGGACGAAAATGACCTAAATGTTCAACCAATGACACAAAATCACTTATTGGATGCACAAGATTGGTTAAAAAACCCTAATTGGACGAGAATAAGCCTTGGGAGGACGAAAATGACCTAAATGTTCAACCAATGACACAAATGTACTTATTGGATGCACAAGATTGGTTAAAAACCCTAATTGGGCGAGAATAAGCCTAGGAAGGACGAAAATGACCTGAATGTTCAACCAATGACACAAATGTACTTATTGGATGCACAAGATTGGTTAGAAACCCTTATTGGACGAGAATAAGCATTCGAAGGACGAAAATGACCTAAATGTTCAACCAATGACACAAAATCACTTATTGGATGCATAAGATTGGTTAAAAAACCCTAATTGGACGAGAATAAGCCTTGGGAGGACGAAAATGACCTAAATGTTCAACCAATGACACAAATGTACTTATTGGATGCACAAGATTGGTTAAAAACCCTAATTGGGCGAGAATAAGCCTTCGGAGGAAGAAAATGACCTAAATGTTCAACCAATGACACAAAATCACTTATTGGATGCACAAGATTGGTTAAAAACCCTAATTGGGCGAGAATAAGCCTAGGGAGGACGAAAATGACCTGAATGTTCAACCAATGACACAAATGTACTTATTGGATGCACAAGATTGGTTAGAAACCCTTATTGGACGAGAATAAGCATTCGAAGGACGAAAATGACCTAAATGTTCAACCAATGACACAAAATCACTTATTGGATGCACAAGATTGGTTAAAAAACCCTAATTGGACGAGAATAAGCCTTGGGAGGACGAAAATGACCTAAATGTTCAACCAATGACACAAATGTACTTATTGGATGCACAAGATTGGTTAGAAACCCTTATTGGACGAGAATAAGCATTCGGAGGACGAAAATGACCTAAATGTTCAACCAATGACACAAAATCACTTATTGGATGCACAAGATTGGTTAAAAACCCTAATTGGAAAAGAATAAGCCTTGGGAGGACGAAAATGACCTAAATGTTCAACCAATGACACAAATGTACTTATTGGATGCACAAGATTGGTTAGAAACCCTTATTGGACGAGAATAAGCATTCGGAGGACGAAAATGACCTAAATGTTCAACCAATGACACAAAATCACTTATTGGATGCACAAGATTGGTTAAAAACCCTAATTGGACGAAAATGACCTAAATGTTCAACCAATGACACAAAATCACTTATTGGATGCACAAGATTGGTTAAAAACCCTAATTGGACGAGAATAAGCCTTGGGAGGACGAAAATGACCTAAATGTTCAACCAATGACACAAAATCACTTATTGGATGCACAAGATTGGTTAAAAACCCTAATTGGACGAGAATAAGCCTTGGGAGGACGAAAATGACCTAACTGTTCAACCAATGACACAAATGCACTTATTGGATGCACAAGATTGGTTAAAAACCCTAATTGGACGAGAATAAGCCTTGGGAGGACGAAAATGACCTAAATGTTCAACCAATGACACAAATGTACTTATTGGATGCACAAGATTGGTTAAAAACCCTAATTGGACGAGAATAAGCCTTGGGAGGACGAAAATGACCTAAATGTTCAACCAATGACACAAATGTACTTATTGGATGCACAAGATTGGTTAAAAACCCTAATTGGGCGAGAATAAGCCTTGGGAGGATGAAAATGACCTAAATGTTCAACCAATGACACAAATGTACTTATTGGATGCACAAGATTGGTTAAAAACCCTAATTGGACGAGAATAAGCCTTGGGAGGACGAAAATGACCTAAATGTTTAACCAATGACACAAAATCACTTATTGGATGCACAATATTGGTTAAAAACCCTAATTGGACGAGAATAAGCATTTGGAGGACGAAAATGACCTAAATGTTCAACCAATGACACAAAATCACTTAATGGATGCACAAGATTGGTTAAAAACACTAATTGGACGAGAATAAGCCTTCGGAGGACGAAAATGACCTAAATGTTCAACCAATGACACAAATGTACTTATTGGATGCACAAGATTGGTTAAAAACCCTAATTGGACGAGAATAAGCCTAGGGAGGACGAAAATGACCTAAATGTTCAACCAATGACACATAATCACTTATTGGATGCACTAGATTGGTTAAAAACCCTAATTGGACGAGAATAAGCCGTGGGAGGACGAAAAGGACCTAAATGTTCAACCAATGACACAAATGTACTTATTGGATGCACAAGATTGGTTAAAAACCCTAATTGGACGAGAATAAGCCTAGGGAGGACGAAAATGACCTAAATGTTCAACCAATGACACAAATGTACTTATTGGATGCACAAGATTGGTTAAAAACCCTAATTGGACAAGAATAAGCCTAGGGAGGACGAAAATAACCTAAATGTTCAACCAATGACACAAAATCACTTATTGGATGCACAAGATTGGTTAAAAACCCTAATTGGACGAGAATAAGCCTAGGGAGGACGAAAATGACCTAAATGTTCAACCAATGACATAAATGTACTTATTGGATGCACAAGGTTGGTTAAAAACCCTAATTGGACGAAGATAAGCCTTGGGAGGACGAAAATGACATAAATGTTCAACCAATGACACAAAATCACTTATTGGATGCACAAGATTGGTTAAAAACCCTAATTGGACGAAAATAAGACTTGGGAGGACTAAAATGACCTAAATGTTCAACCAATGACACAAATGTACTTATTGGATGCACAAGATTGGTTAAAAACCCTAATTGGAGGAGAAAAAGCCTTGGGAGGACGACAATGACCTAAATGTTCAGCCAATGACACAAATGTACTTATTGGATGCACAAGATTGGTTAAAAACCCTAATTGGACGAGAATAAGCCTAGGGAGGACGAAAATGACCTAAATGTTCAACCAATGACACAAAATCACTTATTTGATGCACAAGATTGGTTAAAAACCCTAATTGGACGAGAATAAGCCTTTGGTGGACGAAAATGACCTAAATGTTCAACCAATGACACAAAATCACTTATTGGATGCACAAGATTGGTTAAAAACCCTAATTGGACGAGAATAAGCTTTTGGAGGACATAAATGACCTAAATGTTCAACCAATGACACAAATGTACTTATTGGATGCACAAGATTGGTTAAAAACCCTAATTGGACGACAATAAGCCTTGGGAGGACGAAAATGACCTAAATGTTCAACCAATGACACAAATGTACTTATTGGATGCACAAGATTGGTTAAAAACCCTAATTGGGCGAGAATAAGCCTTGGGAGGACGAAAATGACCTAAATGTTCAACCAATGACACAAAATCACTTATTGGATGCACAAGATTGGTTAAAAACCCTAATTGGACGAGAATAAGCCTAGGGAGGACGAAAATGACCTAAATGTTCAACCAATGACACAAATGTACTTATTGGATGCACAAGATTGGTTAAAAATCCCAATTGGACGAGAATAAGCCTTGGGAGGACGAAAATGACCTAAATGTTCAACCAATGACACAAAATCACTTATTGGATGCACAAGATTGGTTAAAAACCCTAATTGGACGAGAATAAGCCTAGGGAGGACGAAAATGACCTAAATGTTCAACGAATGACACAAAGGTACTTATTGGATGCACAAGATTCGTTAAAAACCCTAATTGGGCGAGAATAAGCCTTCGGAGGACGAAAATGACCTAAATGTTCAACCAATGACACAAAATCACTTATTGGATGCACTAGATTTGTTAAAAACCCTAATTGGACGAGAATAAGTCTTGGGTGGACGAAAATGACCTAAATCTTCAACCAATGACACAAATTTACTTATTGGTTGCACAAGATTGGTTAAAAACCCTAATTGGGCAAGAATAAGCCTTCGGAGGACGAAAATGACCTAAATGTTCAACCAATGACACAAAATCACTTATTGGATGCACAAGATTGATTAAAAACCCTAATTGGACGAGAATAAGCTTAGGGAGGACGAAAATGACCTAAATGTTCAACGAATGACACAAAGGTACTTATTGGATGCACAAGATTCGTTAAAAACCCTAATTGGGCGAGAATAAGCCTTCGGAGGACGAAAATGACCTAAATGTTCAACCAATGACACAAAATCACTTATTGGATGCACAAGATTGGTGAAAAACCCTAATTGGACGAGAATAAGGCTTGGGAGGACGAAAATGACCTAAATGTTCAACCAATGACACAAAATCACTTATTGGATGCACTAGATTTGTTAAAAACCCTAATTGGACGAGAATAAGCATTCATAGGACGAAAATGACCTAAATCATCAACCAATGACACAAAATCACTTATTGGATGCACAAGATTGGTTAAAAACCCTAATTGGACGAGAATAAGACTTGGAGGACGAAAATGACCTAAATGTTCAACCAATTACACAAAATCACTTATTGGATGCACAAGATTGGTTAAAAACCCTAATTGGACGTGAATAAGCCTTGGGAGGACGAAAATGACCTAAATGTTCAACCAATGACACAAAATCACTTATTGGATGCACATGATTGGTTAAAAACCCTAATTGGACGAGAATAAGCCTAGGGAGGACGAAAATGACCTACATATTCAACCAATGACACAAATGTACTTATTGGATGCACAAGATTGATTAAAAACCCTAATCGGACGAGAATAAGCCTTGGGAGCACAAAAATGACCTAAATGTTCAACCAATGACACAAAATCACTTATTGGATGCACAAGATTGGTTAAAAAACCCTAATTGGACGAGAATAAGCCTTGGGAGGACGAAAATGACCTAAATGTTCAACCAATGACACAAAATCACTTATTGGATGCACAAGATTGGTGAAAAACTCTAATTTGACGAGAATAAGCCTAGGGAGGACGAAAATGACCTAAATGTTCAACCAATGACACAAATGTAGTTATAGGATGCAGAAGATTGGTTAAAAACCCTAATTGGACGAGAATAAGCCTTGGGAGGACGAAAATGACCTAAATGTTCAACCACTGACACAAATGTACTTATTGGATGCACAAGATTGGTTAAAAACCCTAATTGGGCGAGATTAAGCCTTGGGAGGACGAAAATGACCTAAATGTTCAACCAATGACACAAAATCACTTATTGGATGCACA
This sequence comes from Cicer chorassanicum, assembly GCA_037974735.1. Lineage (NCBI taxonomy): Eukaryota > Viridiplantae > Streptophyta > Magnoliopsida > Fabales > Fabaceae > Cicer > Cicer chorassanicum. Next base: position 17,499 of record JBBPBP010000640.1, read on the forward strand.
AGATTGGTTAAAAAACCCTAATTGGACGAGAATAAGCCTTGGGAGGACGAAAATGACCTAAATGTTCAACCAATGACACAAAATCACTTATTGGATGCACAAGATTGGTGAAAAACCCTAATTTGACGAGAATAAGCCTAGGGAGGACGAAAATGACCTAAATGTTCAACCAATGACACAAATGTAGTTATAGGATGCAGAAGATTGGTTAAAAACCCTAATTGGACGAGAATAAGCCTTGGGAGGACGAAAATGACCTAAATGTTCAACCAATGACACAAATGTACTTATTGGATGCACAAGATTGGTTAAAAACCCTAATTGGGCGAGAATAAGCATTCGGAGGACGAAAATGACCTAAATGTTCAACCAATGACACAAAATCACTTATTGCATGCACTTGATTGGTTAAAAACCCTAATTGGAAGAGAATAAGCCTTGGGAGGACGAAAATGACCTAAATGTTCAACCAATGACACAAAATCAGTTATTGGATGCACAAGATTGGTTAAAAACCATAATTGGACGAGAATAAACCTTGGGAGGACGAAAATGACCTAAATGTTTAACCAATGACACAAATGAACTTATTGGATGCACAAGATTGGTTAAAAACCCTAATTGGACGAGAATAAGCCTTGGGAGGACGAAAATGACCTAAATGTTCAACCAATGACACAAATGTACTTATTGGATGCACAAGATTGGTTAAAAACCCTAATTGGACGAGAATAAGCCTATGGAGGACGAAAATGACCTAAATGTTCAAGCAACGACACAAAATCACTTATTGGATGCACAAGATTGGTTAAAAACCCTAATTGGACGAGAATAAGCCTTGGGAGGACGAAAATGACCTAAATGTTCAACCAATGACACAAATGTACTTATTGGATGCACAAGATTGGTTAAAAACCCTAATTGGGCGAGAATAAGCCTTGGGAGGACGAAAATGAGCAAAATGTTCAACCAATGACACAAAATCACTTATTGGATGCACTAGATTGGTTAAAAACCCTAATTGGACGAGAATCAGCCTTGGGAGGACGAAAATGAACTAAATGTTCAACCAATGACACAAATGTACTTATTGGATGCACAAGATTGGTTAAAAACCCTAATTGGGTGAGATTAAGCATTCGGAGGACGAAAATGACCTAAATGTTCAACCAATCAAACAAATGTACTTATTGGATGCACAAGATTGGTTAAAAACCCTAATTGGACGAGAATAAGCCTTGGGAGGACGAAAATGACCTAAATGTTCAACCAATGACACAAATGTACTTATTGGATGCACAAGATTGGTTAAAAACCCTAATTGGGCGAGAATAAGCCTTGGGAGGACGAAAATGACCTAAATGTTCAACCAATAACACAAAATCACTTATTTGATGCACAAGATTGGTTAAAAACCCTAATTGGACGAGAATAAGCCTTGGGAGGACGAAAATGACCTAAATGTTCAACCATTGACACAAATGTACTTATGGGATGCACAAGATTGGTTGAAAACCCTAATTGATCGAGATTAAGCTTTGGGAGGACGAAAATGACCTAAATGTTCAACCAATGACACAAAATCACTTATTGGATGCACAAGATTGGTTAAAAACCCTAATTGGACGAGAATAAGCCTTGGGAGGACGAAAATGACCTAAATGTTCAACCAATGACACAAAATCACTTATTGCATGCACAAGATTGGGTAAAAACCCTAATTGGACGAGAATAAGCCTTGGGAGGACGAAAATGACCTAAATGTTCAACCAATGACACAAAATCACTTATTGAATGCACAAGATTGGTTAAAAACCCTAATTGGACGAGAATAAGCCTTGGGAGGACGAAAATGACCTAAATGTTCAACCAATGACACAAAATCACTTATTCGATGCACAAGATTGGTTAAAAACCCTAATTGGACGAGAATAAGCCTTGGGAGGACGAAAATGACCTAAATGTTCAACCAATGACACAAATGTACTTATTGGATGCACAAGATTGGTTAAAAACCCTAATTGGGCGAGAATAAGCCATCGGAGGACGAAAATGACCTAAATGTTCAACCAATGACACAAATGTACTTATTGGATGCACAAGATTGGTTAAAAACCCTAATTGGACGAGAATAAGCCTTGGGAGGACGAAAATGACCTAAATGTTCAACCAATGACACAAATGTACTTATTGGATGCACAAGATTGGTTAAAAACCCTAATTGGGTGAGATTAAGCCTTGGGAGGACGAAAATGACCTAAATGTTCAACCAATGACACAAAATCACTTATTGGATGCACAAGATTGGTTAAAAACCATAATTGGAAAGGAATAAGCCTAGGGAGGACGAAAATGACACAAATGTTCAACCAATGACACAAATGTACTTATTGGATGCACAAGATTGGTTAAAAACCCTAATTGGACTAGAATAAGCCTTAAGAGGACGAAAATGACCTAAATGTTCAACCAATGAAACAAACTCACTTATTGGATGCACAAGATTGGTTAAAAACCCTAATTGGAAGAGAATAAGCCAAGGGAGGACGAAAATGACCTAAATGTTCAACCAATGACACAAATGTACTTATTGGATGCACAATATTGGTTAGAAACCCTAATTGGGAAAGAATAAGCATTCGGAGGACGAAAATGACCTAAATATTCAACCAATGACACAAAATCACTTATTGGATGCACAAGATTGGTTAAAAACCCTAATTGGACGAGAATAAGCCTAGGGAGGACTAAAATGACCTAAATGTTCAACCAATGAAACAAACGTACTTATTGGATGCACAAGATTGGTTAAAAACCCTAATTGGGCGAGAATAAGCCTTGGGAGGACGAAAATGACCTAAATGTTCAACCAATGACACAAAATCACTTATTGGATGCACTAGATTGGTTAAAAACCCTAATTGGACGACAATAATTCTTGGGAGGACGAAAATGACCTAAATGTTCAACCAATGACACAAAATCACTTATTGGATGCACAAGATTGGTTAAAAAACCCTAATTGGACGAGAATAAGCCTTGGGAGGACGAAAATGACCTAAATGTTCAACCAATGACACAAAATCACTTATTGGATGCACAAGATTGTTAAAAAAAACCCTAATTGGACGAGAATAAGCCTTTGGAGGACGAAAATGACCTAAATGTTCAACCAATGACACAAATGTACTTATTGGATGCACAAGATTGGTTAAAAACCCTAATTGGGCGAGAATAAGCCTTGGGAGGACGAAAATGACCTAAATGTTCAACCAATGACACAAAATCACTTATTGGATGCACAAGATTGGTTAAAAACCATAATTGGAAAGAATAAGCCTAGGGAGGACGAAAATGACACGAATGTACTTATTGGATGCACAAGATTGGTTAAAAACCCTAATTGGACGAGAATAAGCCTTAAGAGGACGAAAATGACCTAAATGTTCAAACAATGACACAAATGTACTTATTGGATGCACAAGATTGGTTAAAACCCCTAATTGGACAAGAATAAGCCTAGGGAGAACAAAAATGACCTAAATGTTCAACCAATGAAACAAAATCACTTATTGGATGCACAAGATTGGTTAAAAACCCTAATTGGACGAGAATAAGCCTTGGGAGGACGAAAATGACCTAACTGTTCAACCAATGACACAAAATCACTTATTGGATGCACAAGATTGGTTAAAAACCCTAATTGGGCGAGAATAAGCCTTGGGAGGACGAAAATGACCTACATGTTCAACCAATGACACAAATGTTCTTATTGGATGCACAAGATTGGTTAAAAACCCTAATTGGGCGAGATTAAGCCTTGGGAGGACGAAAATGACCTAAATGTTCAACCAATGACACAAAATCACTTATTGGATGCACAAGATTGGTTAAAAACCCTAATTGGACAAGAATAAGCCTAGGGAGAACAAAAATGACCTAAATGTTCAACCAATGACACAAAATCACTTATTGGATGCACAAGATTGGTTAAAAACCCTAATTGGGCGAGAATAAGCCTTGGGAGGACGAAAATGACCTAAATGTTCAACCAATGACACAAAATCACTTATTGGATGCACAAGATTGGTTAAAAACCCAAATTGGACGAGAATAAGCTTAGGGAGGACGAAAATGACCTAAATGTTCAACGAATGACACAAAGATACTTATTGGATGCACAAGATTCGTTAAAAACGCTAATTGGGCGAGAATAAGCCTTTAGAGGACGAAAATAACCTAAATGTTCAACCAATGACACAAAATCACTTATTGGATGCGCTAGAATTGTTAAAAACCCTAATTGGACGAGAATAAGTCTTGGGTGGACGAAAATGACCTAAATCTTCAACCAATGACACAAATTTACTTATTGGATGCACAAGATTGGTTAAAAACCCTAATTGGGCGAGAATAAGCCTTCGGAGGACGAAAATGACCTAAATGTTCAACCAATGACACAAAATCACTTATTGGATGCACAAGATTGGTTAAAAACCCTAATTGGACAAGAATAAGCCTAGGGAGGACGAAAATGACCAAAATGTTCAACCAATGACACAAACGTACTTATTGGATGCACAAGATTGGTTAAAAACCCTAATTGGACGAGAATAAGCCTTGGGAGGACGAAAATGACCTAAATGTTCAACCAATGACACAAATGTACTTATTGGATGCACAAGATTGGTTAAAAACCCTAATTGGACGAGAATAAGCCTAGGGAGGACGAAAATGATCTAAATGTTCAACCAATGACACAAAATCACTTATTGGAAGCACAAGATTGGTTAAAAACCCTAATTGGACGAGAATAAGCCTTGGGAGGACGAAAATGACCTAAATGTTCAACCAATGACACAAAATCACTTATTGGATGCACAAGATTGGTTAAAAACCGTAATTGGACGAGAATAAGCCTAGGGAGGACGAAAATGACCTAAATGTTCAACCAATGACACAAATGTACTAATTGGATGCACAAGATTTGTTAAAAACCCTAATTGGATGAGAATAAGCCTTGGGAGGACGAAAATGACCGAAATGTTCAACCAATGACACAAAATCACTTATTGGATGCACAAGATTGGTTAAAAACCCTAATTGGACGAGAATAAGCCTTGGGAGGACGAAAATGACCTAAATGTTCAACCAATGACACAAAATCACTTATTGGATGCACAAGATTGGTTAAAAACCCTACTTGGACAAGAATATGCCTTGGGAGGACAAAAATGACCTAAATGTTCAACCAATGACACAAAATCAATTATTGGATGCACAAGATTGGTTAAAAACCCTAATTGGACGAGAATAAGCCTAGTGAGGACGAAAATGACCTAAATGTTCAACCAATGACCCAAAATCACTTATTGGATGCACAAGATTGGTTAAAAACCCTAATTAGACGAGAATAATCCTTGGGAGGACGAAAATGACCTTAATGTTCAACAATTGACACAAAATCACTTATTGTATGCACAAGATTGGTTAAAATCCCTAATTGGACGAGAATAAGCCTTGGGAGGACGAAAATGACCTAAATGTTCAACCAATGACACAAAATCATTTATTGGATGCACAAGATTTGTTAAAAACCCTAATTGGACGAGAATTATCTTTGGGAGGACGAAAATGACCTAAATGTTCAACCAATGACACCGAATCACTTATTGGATGCACAAGATTGGTTAAAAACCCTAATTGGACGAGAATAAGCCAAGGGAGGACGAAAATGACCAAAATGTTCAACCAATGACACAAAATCAATTATTAGATCCACAAGATTGGTTAAAAATTCCTAATTGGACAAGAATAAGCCTTGGGAGGACGAAAATGACCTAAATGTTCAACCAATGATACAAATGTACTTATTGGATGCACAAGATTGGTTAAAAACCCTAATTGGAGGAGAATAAGCTTTGGGAGGACGAAAATGACCAAAATGTTCAACCAATGACACAAAATATATTATTAGATGCACAAGATTGGTTAAAAACCCTAATTGGACGAGAATAAGCCTTGGGAGGACGAAAATGACCTAAATGTTCAACCAATGACACAAATGTACTTATTGGATGCACAAGATTGGTTAAAAACCCTAATTGGACGAGAATAAGCCTTGGGAGGACGAAAATGATCTAAATGTTCAACCAATGACACGAATGTACTTATTGGATGCACAAGATTGGTTAAAAACCCTAATTGGACGAGAATAAGCCTTGGGAGGACGAAAATGACCTAAATGTTCAACCAATGACACAAAATCACTTATTGGATGCACAAGATTGGTTAAAAACCATAATTTGACGAGAATAAGCCTTGGGAGGACGAAAATGACCTAAATGTTCAACCAATGACACAAAATCACTTATTGGATGCACAAGATTGGTTAAAAACCCTAATTGGACGAGAATAAGCCTTGGGAGGACGAAAATGACCTAAATGTTCAACCAATGACACAAAATCACTTATTGGATGCACAAGATTGGTTAAAAAACCCTAATTGGACGAGAATAAGCCTTCGGAGGACGAAAATGACTTAAGTGTTCAACCAATGACACAAATGTACTTATTGGATGCACAAGATTGGTTAAAAACCCTAATTGGGCGAGAATAAGCCTTCGGAGGACGAAAATGACCTAAATAATCAACCAATGACACAAAATCACTTATTGGATGCACAAGATTGGTTAAAAACCCTAATTGGACGAGAATAAGCCTAGGGAGGACGAAAATGATCTAAATGTTCAACCAATGACACAAATGTACTTATTGGATGCACAAGATTGATTAAAAACCCTAATCGGACGAGAATAAGCCTTGGGAGCACAAAAATGACCTAAATGTTCAACCAATGACACAAAATCACTTATTGGATGCACAAGATTGGTTAAAAAACCCTAATTGGACGAGAATAAGCCTTGGGAGGACGAAAATGACCTAAATGTTCAACCAATGACAAAAAATCACTTATTGGATGCACAAGATTGGTGAAAAACCCTAATTTGACGAGAATAAGCCTAGTGAGGACGAAAATGACCTAAATGTTCAACCAATGACACAAATGTAGTTATAGGATGCACAAGATTGGTTAAAAACCCTAATTGGACGAGAATAAGCCTTGGGAGGACGAAAATGACCTAAATGTTCAACCACTAACACAAATGTACTTATTGGATGCACAAGATTGGTTAAAAACCCTAATTGGGCGAGAATAAGCCTTGGGAGGATGAAAATGACCTAAATGTTCAACCAATGACACAAAATCACTTGTTGGATGCACTAGATTGGTTAAAAACCCTAATTGGACGAGAATAATTCTTGGGAGGACGAAAATGACCTAAATGTTCAACCAATGACACAAAATCACTTATTGGATGCACAAGATTGGTTAAAAACCCTAATTGGACGAGAATAAGCCTAGGGAGGACGAAAATGACCTAAATGTTCATCCAACGACACAAACGTACTTATTGGATGCACAAGATTGGTTAAAAACCCTAATTGGACGAGAATAAGCCTTGGGAGGACGAAAATGACCTAAATGTTCAACGAATGACACAAAGGTACTTATTGGATGCACAAGATTCGTTAAAAACCCTAATTGGGCGAGAATAAGCCTTGGGAGAACGAAAATGACGTTAATGTTCAACCAATGACACAAATGTACTTATTGGATGCACAAGATATGTTAAAAACCCTAATTGGGCGAGAAGAAGCCTTCGGAGGACGAAAATGACCTAAATATTCAACCAATGACACAAAATCACTTATTGGATGCACAAGATTGGTTAAAAAACCCTAATTGGACGAGAATAAGCCTTGGGAGGACGAAAATGACTTAAGTGTTCAACCAATGACACAAATGTACTTATTGGATGCACAAGATTGGTTAAAAACCCTAATTGGGCGAGAATAAGCCTTCGGAGGACGAAAATGACCTAAATAATCAACCAATGACACAAAATCACTTATTGGATGCACAAGATTGGTTAAAAACCCTAATTGGACGAGAATAAGCCTAGGGAGGACGAAAATGACCTAAATGTTCAACCAATGACACAAATGTACTTATTGGATGCACAAGATTGATTAAAAACCCTAATCGGACGAGAATAAGCCTTGGGAGCACAAAAATGACCTAAATGTTCAACCAATGACACAAAATCACTTATTGGATGCACAAGATTGGTTAAAAAACCCTAATTGGACGAGAATAAGCCTTGGGAGGACGAAAATGACCTAAATGTTCAACCAATGACAAAAAATCACTTATTGGATGCACAAGATTGGTGAAAAACCCTAATTTGACGAGAATAAGCCTAGTGAGGACGAAAATGACCTAAATGTTCAACCAATGACACAAATGTAGTTATAGGATGCACAAGATTGGTTAAAAACCCTAATTGGACGAGAATAAGCCTTGGGAGGACGAAAATGACCTAAATGTTCAACCACTAACACAAATGTACTTATTGGATGCACAAGATTGGTTAAAAACCCTAATTGGGCGAGAATAAGCCTTGGGAGGATGAAAATGACCTAAATGTTCAACCAATGACACAAAATCACTTGTTGGATGCACTAGATTGGTTAAAAACCCTAATTGGACGAGAATAATTCTTGGGAGGACGAAAATGACCTAAATGTTCAACCAATGACACAAAATCACTTATTGGATGCACAAGATTGGTTAAAAACCCTAATTGGACGAGAATAAGCCT
>JBBPBP010000641.1:0-31242 GCA_037974735.1 Cicer chorassanicum
TAAGCCTTGGGAGGACGAAAATGACCTAAATGTTCAACCAATGACACAAACATACTTATTGGATGCACAAGATTGGTTAAAAACCCTAATTGGGCGAGAATAAGCCTTGGGAGGACAAAAATGACCTAAATGTTCAACCAATGACACAAAATCACTTAATGGATGCACATGATTGGTTAAAAACCCTAATTGGGCGAGATTAAGCCTTGGGAGGACGAAAATGACCAAAATGTTCAACAAATAACACAAAATCACTTATTGGATGCACAAGATTGGTTAAAAACCCTAATTGGACGAGAATAAGCCTTGGGAGGACGAAAATGACCTAAATGTTCAACCAATGACACAAAATCACTTATTGGACGCACAAGATTGGTTAAAAACCCTAATTGGACGAGAATAAGCATAAGGAGGACGAAAATGACCTAAATGTTCAACCAATGACACAAAATTACTTATTGGATGCACAAGATTGGTTAAAAACCCTAATTGGGCGAGCATAAGCCTTGGGAGGACGAAAATGACCTAAATGTTCAACCAATGACACAAAATCACTTATTGGATGCACAAGATTGGTTAAAAACCCTAATTGGGCGAGATTAAGCCTTGGGAGGACGAAAATGACCTAAATGTTCAACCAATGACACAAACATACTTATTGGATGCACAAGATTGGTTAAAAACCCTAATTGGGCGAGAATAAGCCTTGGGAGGACGAAAATGACCTAAATGTTCAACCAATGACACAAAATCACTTATTGGATGCACTAGATTTGTTAAAAACCCTAATTGGACGAGAATAAGCCTTGGGAGGACGAAAATGACCTAAATGTTCAACCAATGACACAAATGTACTTATTGGATGCACAAGATTGGTTAGAAACCCTTATTGGACGAGAATAAGCATTCGGAGGACGAAAATGACCTAAATGTTCAACCAATGACACAAAATCACTTATTGGATGCACAAGATTGGTTAAAAACCCTAATTGGACGAGAATAAGCCTAGGGAGGACGAAAATGACCTAAATGTTCAACCAATGACACAAACGTACTTATTGGATGCACAAGATTGGTTAAAAACCCTAATTGTGCGAGAATAAGCCTTGGGAGGACAAAAATGACCTAAATGTTCAACCAATGACACAAACGTACTTATTGGATGCACAAGATTGGTTAAAAACCCTAATTGGACGAGAATAAGCCTAGGGAGGACGAAAATGACCTAAATGTTCAACCAATGACACAAACGTACTTATTGGATGCACAAGATTGGTTAAAAACCCTAATTGGGCGAGAATAAGCCTTGGGAGGACGAAAATGACCTAAATGTTCAACCAATGACACAAAATCACTTATTGGATGCACTAGATTTGTTAAAAACCCTAATTGGACGAGAATAAGCCTAGGGAGGACGAAAATGACCTAAATGTTCAACCAATGACACAAACGTACTTATTGGATGCACAAGATTGGTTAAAAACCCTAATTGGGCGAGAATAAGCCTTAGGAGGACGAAAATGACCTAAATGTTCAACCAATGACACAAAATCACTTAATGGATGCACATGATTGGTTAAAAACCCTAATTGGGCGAGATTAAGCCTTGGGAGGACGAAAATGACCTAAATGTTCAACAAATAACACAAAATCACTTATTGGATGCACAAGATTGGTTAAAAACCCTAATTGGACGAGAATAAGCCTTGGGAGGACGAAAATGACCTAAATGTTCAACCAATGACACAAAATCACTTATTGGATGCACAAGATTGGTTAGAAACCCTTATTGGACGAGAATAAGCATTCGGAGGACGAAAATGACCTAAATGTTCAACCAATGACACAAAATCACTTATTGGATGCACAAGATTGGTTAAAAACCCTAATTGGACGAGAATAAGCCTAGGGAGGACGAAAATGACCTTAATGTTCAACCAATGACACAAACGTACTTATTGGATGCACAAGATTGGTTAAAAACCCTAATTGGGCGAGAATAAGCCTTGGGAGGACGAAAATGACCTAAATGTTCAACCAATGACACAAAATCACTTATTGGATGCACAAGATTGGTTAAAAACCCAAATTGGACGAGAATAAGCCTTGGGAGGACGAAAATGACCTAAATGTTCAACCAATGACACAAATGTACTTATTGGATGCACAAGATTTGTTAAAAACCCTAATTGGATGAGAATAAGACTTCGGAGGACGAAAATGACCTAAATGTTCAACCAATGACACAAAATCACTTATTGGATGCACAAGATTGGTTAAAAACCCTAATTGGACGAGAATAAGCCTTGGGAGGACGAAAATGACCTAAATGTTCAACCAATGACACAAATGTACTTATTGGATGCACAAGATTGGTTAGAAACCCTTATTGGATGAGAATAAGCATTGGGAGGACGAAAATGACCTAAATGTTCAACCAATGACACAAAATCACTTATTGGATGCACAAGATTGGTTAAAAACCCTAATTGGACGAGAATAAGCCTTGGGAGGACGAAAATGACCTAAATGTTCAACCAATAACACAAAAGCACTTATTGGATGCACAAGATTGGTTAAAAACCCTAATTGGACGAGAATAAGCCTTGGGAGGACGAAAATGACCTAAATGTTCAACCAATGACACAAAATCACTTATTGGATGCACAAGATTGGTTAAAAACCATAATTTGACGAGAATAAGCCTTGGGAGGACGAAAATGACCTAAATGTTCAACCAATGACACAAAATCACTTATTGGATGCACAAGATTGGTTAAAAACCCTAATTGGACGAGAATAAGCCTTGGGAGGACGAAAATGACCTAAATGTTCAACCAATGACACAAAATCACTTATTGGATGCACAAGATTGGTTAAAAACCCTAATTGGACGAGAATAAGCCTAGGGAGGACGAAATTGACCTAAATGTTCAACCAATGACCCAAAATCACTTATTGGATGCACAAGATTGGTTAAAAACCCTAATTGGACCAGAATAAGCCTAGGGACGACGAAAATGACCTAAATGTTCAACCAATGACACAAAATCAATTATTGGATGAACAAGATTGGTTAAAAACCCTAATTGAACGAGAATAAGCCTTGGGAGGACGAAAATGACCTAAATGTTCAACCAATGACACAAAATCACTTATTGGATGCACAAGATTGGTTAAAAACCCTAATTGGACGAGAATAAGCCTTGGGAGGACGAAAATGACCTAAATGTTCAACCAATGACACAAAATCACTTATTGGATGCACAAGATTGGTTAAAAACCCTAATTGGACGAGAATAAGCCTAGGGAGGAAGAAAATGTCCTAAATGTTCAACCAATGACACAAATGTACTTATTGGATGCACAAGATTGGTTAAAAACCCTAATTGGACGAGAATAAGCCTAGGGAGGACGAAAATGACCTAAATGTTCAACCAATGACACAAAATCACTTATTGGATGCACAAGATTGGTTAAAAACCCTAATTGGACGAGAATAAGCCTTGGGAGGACGAAAATGACCTAAATGTTCAACAATTGACACAAATAAACTTATTGGATGCACAAGATTGGTTAAAAACCCTAATTGGACGAGAATAAGCCTAGGGAGGACGAAAATGACCTAAATGTTCAACCAATGACACAAATGTACTTATTGGATGCACAAGATAAATTAAAAACCCTAATTGGACGAGAATAAGCCTAGGGAGGACGAAAATGGCCTAAATGTTCAACCAATGACACAAATGTACTTATTGGATGCACAAGATTGGTTAAAAACCCTAATTGGACGAGAATAAGCCTTGGGAGGACAAAAATGACCTAAATGTTCAACCAATGACACAAAATCACTTATTGGATGCACAAGATTGGTTAAAAACCCTAATTGGGCGAGATTAAGCCTTGGGAGGACGAAAATGACCTAAATGTTCAACAAATAACACAAAATCACTTATTGGATGCACAAGATTGGTTAAAAACCCTAATTGGGCGAGATTAAGCCTTGGGAGGACGAAAATGACCTAAATGTTCAACCAATGACACAAACATACTTATTGGATGCACAAGATTGGTTAAAAACCCTAATTGGGCGAGAATAAGCCTTGGGAGGACAAAAATGACCTAAATGTTCAACCAATGACACAAAATCACTTATTGGATGCACAAGATTGGTTAAAAACCCTAATTGGGCGAGATTAAGCCTTGGGAGGACAAAAATGACCTAAATGTTCAACAAATAACACAAAATCACTTATTGGATGCACAAGATTGGTTAAAAACCCTAATTGGACGAGAATAAGCCTTGGGAGGACGAAAATGACCTAAATGTTCAACCAATGACACAAAATCACTTATTGGATGCACAAGATTGGTTAAAAACCCTAATTGGACGAGAATAAGCCTTGGGAGGACGAAAATGACCTAAATGTTCAACCAATGACACAAATGTACTTATTGGATGCACAAGATTGGTTAGAAACCCTTATTGGACGAGAATAAGCATTCGGAGGACGAAAATGACCTAAATGTTCAACCAATGACACAAAATCACTTATTGGATGCACAAGATTGGTTAAAAACCCTAATTGGACGAAAATGACCTAAATGTTCAACCAATGACACAAAATCACTTATTGGATGCACAAGATTGGTTAAAAACCCTAATTGGACGAGAATAAGCCTTGGGAGGACGAAAATGACCTAAATGTTCAACCAATGACACAAAATCACTTATTGGATGCACAAGATTGGTTAAAAACCCTAATTGGACGAGAATAAGCCTTGGGAGGACGAAAATGACCTAAATGTTCAACCAATGACACAAAATCACTTATTGGATGCACAAGATTTGTAAAAAACCCTAATTGGACGAGAATAAGCCTTTGGAGGACGAAAATGACCTAAATGTTCAACCAATGGCACAAAATCACTTATTGGTTGCACAAGATTGGTTAAAAACCCTAATTTGACGAGAATAAGCCTTGGGAGGACTAAAATGACCTAAATGTTCAACCAATGACACAAATGTACTTATTGGATGCACAAGATTGGTTAAAAACCCTAATTGGACGAGAATAAGCCTTGGGAGGACGAAAATGACCTAAATGTTCAACCAATGGCACAAAAGTACTTATTGGATGCACAAGATTGGTTAAAAACCCTAATTGGACGAGAATAAGCCTAGGGAGGACGAAAATGACCTAAATGTTCAACCAATGACACAAATGTACTTATTGGATGCACAAGATTGGTTAAAAACCCTAATTAGACAAGAATAAGCCTTGGGAGGACGAAAATGACCTAAATGTTCAACCAATGACACAAAATCACTTATTGGATGCACAAGATTGGTTAAAAACCCTAATTGGACGAGAATAAGCCTTGGGAGGACGAAAATGACCTAAATGTTCAACCAATGACACAAAATCATTTATTTGATGCACAAGATTGGTTAAAAACCCTAATTGGACGAGAATAAGCCTTGGGAGGACGAAAATGACCTAAATGTTCAACCAATGACACAAATGTACTTATTGGATGCACAAGATTGGTTAAAAACCCTATTGGACGAGAATAAGCCTTGGGAGGACGAAAATGACCTAAATGTTCAACCAATGACACAAAATCACTTATTGGATGCACAAGATTGGTTAAAAACCCTAATTGGACGAGAATAAGCCTTGGGAGGACGAAAATGACCTAAATGTTCAATCAATGACACAAAATCACTTATTGTATGCACAAGATTGGTTAAAAACTATAATTGGACGAGAATAAGCCTTGGGAGGACGAAACTGACCTAAATGTTCAACCAAGGACACAAATGTACTTATTGGATGAACAAGATTGGTTAAAAACCCTAATTGGACGAGAATAAGCCTTGGGAGGACGAAAATGACCTAAATGTTCAACCAATGACACAAAATCACTTATTGGATGCACAAGATTGGTAAAAAACCCTAATTGGACGAGAATAAGCCTTGGGAGGACGAAAATGACCTAAATGTTCAACCAATGGCACAAAATCACTTATTGGTTGCACAAGATTGGTTAAAAACCCTAATTTGACGAGAATAAGCCTTGGGAGGACTAAAATGACCTAAATGTTCAACCAATGACACAAATGTACTTATTGGATGCACAAGTTGGTTAAAAACCCTAATTGGACGAGAATAAGCCTTGGGAGGACGAAAATGACCTAAATGTTCAACCAATGACACAAAATCACTTATTGGATGCACAAGATTGGTTAAAAACCCTAATTGGACGAGAATAAGCCTTGGGAGGACGAAAATGACCTAAATGTTCAACCAATGACACAAAATCACTTATTGGATGCACAAGATTGGTTAAAAACCCTAATTGGATTTGAATAAGCTTAGGGAGGACGAAAATGACCTATATGTTCAACCAATGACACAACATCACTTATTGGACACACAAGATTGGTTCAAAACCCTAATTGGATTAGAATAAGCCTAGGGAGGACGAAATTGACCTAAATGTTCAACCAATGACACAAAATGACAGAAAATCACATATTTGATGCACAAGATTGGTTAAAAACCCTAATTGGACGGGAATAGGCCTTGGGAGGACGAAAATGACCTAAATGTTCAACCAATGACACAAATGTACTTATTGGATGCACAAGATTGGTTAAAAACCGTAATTGGACGAGAATAAGCCTAAGGAGGACGAAAATGACGTAAATGTTCAAACAAATAGACAAAATCAGTTATTGGATGCACAAGATTGGTTTAAAACCCTAATTGGACGAGAATAAGCCTTGGGAGGACGAAAATGACCTAAATGTTCAACCAATGACACAAAATCACTTATTGGATGCACAAGATTGGTTAAAAACCCTAATTGGACGAGAATAAGCCTTGGGAGGACGAAAATGACCTAAATGTTCAACCAATGACACAAATGTACTTATTGGATGCAAAAGATTGGTTAAAAACCCTAATTGGACGAGAATAAGCCTTGGGAGGACGAAAATGACTTAAATGATTAACCCATGACACAAATGTACTTATTGGATGCACAAGATTGGTTCAAAACCCTAATTGGACGAGAATAAGCCTTGGGAGGACAAAAATGACATAAATGTTCAACCAATGACACAAAATCATTTATTGGATGCACAAGATTGGTTAAAAACCCTAATTGGACGAGAATAAGCCTTGGGAGGACGAAAATGACCTAAATGTTCAACCAATGACACAAAATCACTTATTGGATGCACAAGATTGGTTAAAAACCCTAATTGGACGAGAATAAGCCTTGGGAGGACGAAAATGACCTAAATGTTCAACCAATGACACAAAATCACTTATTGGATGCACAAGATTGGATAAAAACCGTAACTGGACGAGAATAAGCCTTGGGAGGACGAAAATGACGTAAATGTTCAACCAATGACACAAATGTACTTATTGGATGCACAAGATTGGTTAAAAACCCGAATTGGACGAGAATAAGCCTTGGGAGGACGAAAATGACCTAAATGTTCAACCAATGACACAAATGTACTTAATGGATGCACAAGATTGGTTAAAAACTGTAATTGGACGAGAATAAGCCTTGGGAGGACGAAAATGACCTAAATGTTCAACCAATGACACAAAATCACTTATTGGATGCACAAGATTGGTTAAAAACCCTAATTGGACGAGAATAAGCCTTGGGAGGACGAAAATGACCTAAATGTTCAACCAATGACACAACTGTACTTATTGGATGCACAAGATTGGTTAAAAATCCTAATTGGACAAGAATAAGCATAGGGAGGACGAAAATGACCTAAATGTTCAACCAATGACACAAAATCACTTATTGGATGCACAAGATTAATTAAAAACCCTAATTAGACGAGAATAAGCCTAGGGAGGACGAAAATGACCTAAATGTTCAACCAATGACACAAAATCACTTATTGGATGCACAAGATTGGTTAAAATCCCTAATTGGACGAGAATAAGCCTAAGGAGGACGAAAATGACCTAAATCTTCAACAATTGACACAAAATCACTTATTGGATGCACAAGAATGGTTAAGAACCCTAATTGAACGAGAATAATCATTGGGAGGACGAAAATGACCTAAATGTTCAACCAATGGCACAAAATCACTTATTGGATGCACAAGATTGGTTAAAAACCCTAATTGGACGAGAATAAGCCTTGGGAGGACGAAAAATGACCTAAATGTTCAACCAATGACACAAATGTACTTATTGGATGCACAAGATTGGTTAAAAACCTTAATTAACCGAGAATAAGCCTTGGGAGGACGAAAATGACCTAAATGTTCAACCAATGACACAAAATCACTTATTGGATGCACAAGATTGGTTAAAAACCCTAATTGGACGAGAATAAGCCTTGGGAGGACGAAAATGACCTAAATGTTCAACCAATGACACAAATGTACTTATTGGATGCACAAGATTGGTTAAAAACCCTAATTGGACGAGAATAAGCCTTTGGAGGACGAAAATGACCTAAATGTTCAACAAACGACACAAAATCACTTATTGGATGCACAAAATTGGTTAAAAACCCTAATTGGACGAGAATAAGCTTTGGGAGGACGAAAATGACCTAAATGTTCAACCAATGACACAAATGTACTAATGGGATGCACAAGATTGGTTAAAAACCCTAATTGGTCGAGAATAAGCCTTGGGAGGACGAAAATGACCTAAATGTTCAACCAATGACACAAAATCACTTATTGGATGCACAAGATTGGTTAAAAACCCTAATTGGACGAGAATAAGCCTTGGGAGGACGAAAATGACCTAAATGTTCAACCAATGACACAAATGTACTTATTGGATGCACAAGATTGGTTAAAAACCCTAATTGGACGAGAATAAGCCTAGGGAGGACGAAAATGACATAAATGTTAGACCAATGACACAAAATCACTTATTGGATGCACAAGATTGGTTAAAAACCCTAATTGGACGAGAATAAGCCTAGAGAGGACGAAAATAACCTAAATGTTCAACCAATGACACAAAATCACTTATTGGATGCACAAGATTGGTTAAAAACCCTAATGGGACGAGAATAAGCCTTGGGAGGAGGAAAATGACCTAAATGTTCAACCAATGACACAAAATCACTTATTGGATGCACAAGATTGGTTAAAAACCCTTATTTGGAGGAGAATAAGCCTTGGGAGGACGAAAATGACCTAAATGTTCAACCAATGACACAAAATCACTTATTGGATGCACAAGATTGGTTAAAAACCCTAATTGGACGAGAATAAGCCTTGGGAGGACGAAAATGACCTAAATGTTCAACCAATGACACAAATGTACTTATTGGATGCACAAGATTGGTTAAAAACCCTAATTGGATAAGAATAAGCCTTCGGAGGACGAAAATGACCTCAATGTTCAACCAATGACACAAAATCACTTATTGGATGCACAATATTGGTTAAAAACCCTAATTGGATGAGAATAAGCCTTGGGAGGACGAAAATGACCTAAATGTTCAACCAATGACACAAAATCACTTATTGGATGCACAAGATTGGTTAAAAACCCTAATTGGACGAGAATAAGCCTTGGGAGGACGAAAATGACCTAAATGTTCAACCAATGACACAAATGTACTTATTGGATGCACAAGATTGGTTAAAAACCCTAACTGGACGAGAATAAGCCTTGGGAGGACGAAAATGACCTAAATGTTCAACCAATGACACAAATGTAGTTATTGGATGCACAAGATTGGTTAAAAACCCTAATTGGACGAGAATAAGCCTTGGGAGGACGAAAATGACCTAAATGTTCAACCAACGACACAAAATCACTTATTGGATGCAGAAGATTGGTTAAAAACCCTAATTGGACGAGAATAAGCCTTGGGAGGACGAAAATGACCTAAATGTTCAACCAATGACACAAATGTACTTATTGGATGCACAAGATTGGTTAGAAACCCTAATTGGACGTGAATCAGCCTTGGGAGGACGAAAATGACCTAAATGTTCAACCAATGACACAAAATCACTTATTGGATGCACAAGATTGGTTAAAAACCCTAATTGGACGAGAATAAGCCTTGGGAGGACGAAAATGACCTAAATGTTCAACCAACGACACAAAATCACTTATTGGATGCACAAGATTGGTTAAAAACCCTAATTGGATGAGAATAAGCATTGGGAGGACGAAAATGACCTAATTGTTCAACCAATGACAGAAAATCACTTATCGGATGCACAAAATTGGTTTAAAACCCTAATTGGACGAGAATAAGCCTTGGGAGGACGAAAATGACCTAAATGTTCAACCAACGACACAAAATCACTTATTGGATGCACAAAATTGGTTAAAAACCCTAATTGGAGGAGAATAAGCCTTGGGAGGACGAAAATGACCTAAATGTTCAACCAATGACACAAAATCACTTATTGGATGCACAAGATTGGTTAAAAACCCTAATTGGACGAGAATAAGCCTTGGGAGGACGAAAATGACCTAAATGTTCAACCAATGACACAAATGTACTTATTGGATGCACAAGATTGGTTAGAAACCCTAATTGGGCGAGAATAAGCCTTGGGAGGACAAAAATGACCTAAATGTTCAACCAATGACACAAAATCACTTATTGGATGCACAAGATTGGTTAAAAACCCTAATTGGGCGAGATTAAGCCTTGGGAGGACGAAAATGACCTAAATGTTCAACAAATGACACAAAATCACTTATTGGATGCACAAGATTGGTTAAAAACCCTAATTGGACGAGAATAAGCCTTGGGAGGACGAAAATGACCTAAATGTTCAACCAATGACACAAAATCACTTATTGGACGCACAAGATTGGTTAAAAACCCTAATTGGACGAGAGTAAGCATAAGGAGGACGAAAATGACCTAAATGTTCAACCAATGACACAAACATACTTATTGGATGCACAAGATTGGTTAAAAACCCTAATTGGGCGGGAATAAGCCTTGGGAGGACAAAAATGACCTAAATGTTCAACCAATGACCCAAAATCACTTATTGGATGCACAAGATTGGTTAAAAACCCTAATTGGGCGAGATTAAGCCTTGGGAGGACGAAAATGACCTAAATGTTCAACAAATAACACAAAATCACTTATTGGATGCACAAGATTGGTTAAAAACCCTAATTGGACGAGAATAAGCCTTGGGAGGACGAAAATGACCTAAATGTTCAACCAATGACACAAAATCACTTATTGGATGCACAAGATTGGTTAGAAACCCTTATTGGACGAGAATAAGCATTCGGAGGACGAAAATGACCTAAATGTTCAACCAATGACACAAAATCACTTATTGGATGCACAAGATTGGTTAAAAACCCTAATTGGACGAGAATAAGCCTAGGGAGGACGAAAATGACCTAAATGTTCAACCAATGACACAAACGTACTTATTGGATGCACAAGATTGGTTAAAAACCCTAATTGTGCGAGAATAAGCCTTGGGAGGACAAAAATGACCTAAATGTTCAACCAATGACACAAACGTACTTATTGGATGCACAAGATTGGTTAAAAACCCTAATTGGACGAGAATAAGCCTAGGGAGGACGAAAATGACCTAAATGTTCAACCAATGACACAAACGTACTTATTGGATGCACAAGATTGGTTAAAAACCCTAATTGGGCGAGAATAAGCCTTGGGAGGACGAAAATGACCTAAATGTTCAACCAATGACACAAAATCACTTATTGGATGCACTAGATTTGTTAAAAACCCTAATTGGACGAGAATAAGCCTAGGGAGGACGAAAATGACCTAAATGTTCAACCAATGACACAAACGTACTTATTGGATGCACAAGATTGGTTAAAAACCCTAATTGGGCGAGAATAAGCCTTAGGAGGACGAAAATGACCTAAATGTTCAACCAATGACACAAACGTACTTATTGGATGCACAAGATTGGTTAAAAACCCTAATTGGGCGAGAATAAGCCTTGGGAGGACAAAAATGACCTAAATGTTCAACCAATGACACAAAATCACTTATTCGATGCACAAGATTGGTTAAAAACCCTAATTGGGCGAGATTAAGCCTTGGGAGGACGAAAATGACCTAAATGTTCAACAAATAACACAAAATCACTTATTGGATGCACAAGATTGGTTAAAAACCCTAATTGGACGAGAATAAGCCTTGGGAGGACGAAAATGACCTAAATGTTCGACCAATGACACAAATGTACTTATTGGATGCACAAGATTGGTTAGAAACCCTTATTGGACGAGAATAAGCATTCGGAGGACGAAAATGACCTAAATGTTCAACCAATGACACAAAATCACTTATTGGATGCACAAGATTGGTTAAAAACCCTAATTGGACGAAAATGACCTAAATGTTCAACCAATGACACAAAATCACTTATTGGATGCACAAGATTGGTGAAAAACCCTAATTGGACGAGAATAAGGCTTGGGAGGACGAAAATGACATAAATGTTCAACCAATGACACAAAATCACTTATTGGATGCACAAGATTGGTGAAAAAGGCTAATTGGACGAGAATAAGCCTTGGGAGGACGAAAATGACCTAAATGTTCAACCAATGACACAAACGTACTTATTGGATGCACAAGATTGGTTAAAAACCCTAATTGGGCGAGAATAAGCCTTAGGAGGACGAAAATGACCTAAATGTTCAACCAATGACACAAAATCACTTATTGGATGCACAAGATTGGTTAAAAACCCTAATTGGACGAGAATAAGCCTTGGGAGGACGAAAATGACCTAAATGTTCAACCAATGACACAAAATCACTTATTGGATGCACAAGATTGGTTAAAAACCCTAATTGGACGAGATTAAGCCTAGGGAGGACGAAATGACCTTAATGTTCAACCAATTACACAAAATCACTTATTGGATGCACAAGATTGGTTAAAAACCCTAATTGGACGAGAATAAGCCTTGGGAGGACGAAAATGACCTAAATGTTCAACCAATGACACAAATGTACTTATTGGATGCACAAGATTGGTTAAAAACCATAATTGGACGAGAAAATGCCTTGGGAGGACGAAAATGACCTAAATGTTCAACCAATGACACAAATGTACTTATTGGATGCACAAGATTGGTTAAAAACCCTAATTGGACGAGAATAAGCCTTGGGAGGACGAAAATGACCTAAATGTTCAACCAATGACACAAAATCACTTATTGGATGCACAAGATTGGTTAAAAACCCTAATTGGACGAGAATAAGCCTTGGGAGGACGAAAATGACCTAAATGTTCAACCAATGACACAAAATCACTTATTGGATGCACAAGATTGGTTAAAAACCCTAATTGGAAAGAATAAGCCTAGGGAGGACGAAAATGACCTAAATGTTCAACCAATGACACAAATGTACTTATTGGATGCACAAGATTGGTTAAAAACCCTAATTGGACGAGAATAAGCCTAGGGAGGACGAAAATGACCTAAATGTTCAACCAATGACACAAAAGTAGTTATTGGATGCACAAGATTGGTTAAAAACCCTAATTGGACGAGAATAAGCCTTGGGAGGACGAAAATGACCTAAATGTTCAACCAATGACACAAAATCACTTATTGGATGCACAAGATTGGTTAAAAACCCTAATTGGACGAGAATAAGCCTTGGGAGGACGAAAATGACCTAAATATTTTAACCAATGACACAAATGTACTTATTGGATGCACAAGATTGGTTAAAAACCCTAATTGGACGAGAATAAGCCTTGGGAGGACGAAAATGACCTAAATGTTCAACCAATGACACAAAATCACTTATTGGATGCACAAGATTGGTTAAAAACCCTAATTGGACGAGAATAAGCCTTGGGAGGACAAAAATGACTTAAATGTTCAACCAATGACACAAATGTACTTATTGGATGCACAAGATTGGTTAAAAACCCTAATTGGACGAGAATAAGCCTTGGGAGGACGAAAATGACCTAAATGTTCAACCAATGACACAAAATCACTTATTGGATGCACAAGATTGGTTAAAAACCCTAATTGGACGAGAATAAGCCTTGGGAGGACGAAAATGACCTAAATGTTCAACCAATGACACAAAATCACTTATTGGATGCACAAGATTGGTTAAAAACCCTACTTGGGCGAGAATAAGCCTTGGGAGGACGAAAATGACCTAAATGTTCAACCAATGACACAAAATCACTTATTGGATGCACAAGATTGGTTAAAAACCCTAATTGGACGAGAATAAGCCTTGGGAGGACGAAAATGACCTAAATGTTCAACCAATGACACAAAATCACTTATTGGATGCACAAGATTGGTTAAAAACCCTAATTGGACGAGAATAAGCCTTGGGAGGACGAAAATGACCTAAATGTTCAACCAATGACACAAAATCACTTATTGGATGCACAAGATTGGTTAAAAACCCTAAATGGACGATAATAAGCTTTGGGAGGACGAAAATGACCTAAATGTTCAAACAATGACACAAAATCACTTATTGGATGCACAAGATTGGTTAAAAACCCTAATTGGACGAGAATAAGCCTTGGGAGGACGAAAATGACCTAAATGTTCAACCAATGACAAAAATGTACTTATTGGATGCACAAGACTGGTTAAAAACCCTAATTGGACGAGAATATGCCTTGGGAGGACGAAAATGACCTAAATGTTCAACCAATGACACAAAATCACTTATTGGATGCACAAGATTGGTTAAAAACCCTAATTGGACGAGAATAAGCCTAGGGAGGACGAAAATGACCTAAATGTTCAACCAATGACACAAATGTACTTATTGGATGCACAAGATTGGTTAAAAACCCTAATTGGATAAGAATAAGCCTTCGGAGGACGAAAATGACCTCAATGTTCAACCAATGACACAAAATCACTTATTGGATGCACAATATTGGTTAAAAACCCTAATTGGATGAGAATAAGCCTTGGGAGGACGAAAATGACCTAAATGTTCAACCAATGACACAAAATCACTTATTGGATGCACAAGATTGGTTAAAAACCCTAATTGGACGAGAATAAGCCTTGGGAGGACGAAAATGACCTAAATGTTCAACCAATGACACAAATGTACTTATTGGATGCACAAGATTGGTTAAAAACCCTAACTGGACGAGAATAAGCCTTGGGAGGACGAAAATGACCTAAATGTTCAACCAATGACACAAATGTAGTTATTGGATGCACAAGATTGGTTAAAAACCCTAATTGGACGAGAATAAGCCTTGGGAGGACGAAAATGACCTAAATGTTCAACCAACGACACAAAATCACTTATTGGATGCAGAAGATTGGTTAAAAACCCTAATTGGACGAGAATAAGCCTTGGGAGGACGAAAATGACCTAAATGTTCAACCAATGACACAAATGTACTTATTGGATGCACAAGATTGGTTAGAAACCCTAATTGGACGTGAATCAGCCTTGGGAGGACGAAAATGACCTAAATGTTCAACCAATGACACAAAATCACTTATTGGATGCACAAGATTGGTTAAAAACCCTAATTGGACGAGAATAAGCCTTGGGAGGACGAAAATGACCTAAATGTTCAACCAACGACACAAAATCACTTATTGGATGCACAAGATTGGTTAAAAACCCTAATTGGACGAGAATAAGCCTTCGGAGGACGAAAATGACCTAAATGTTCAACCAATGACACAAATGTACTTATTGGATGCACAAGATTGGTTAGAAACCCTTATTGGACGAGAATAAGCATTCGGAGGACGAAAATGACCTAAATGTTCAACCAATGACACAAAATCACTTATTGGATGCACAAGATTGGTTAAGAACCCTAATTGGACGAGAATAAGCCTAGGGAGGACGAAAATGACCTAAATGTTCAACCAATGACACAAACGTACTTATTGGATGCACAAGATTGGTTAAAAACCCTAATTGGGCGAGAATAAGCCTTGGGAGGACGAAAATGACCTAAATGTTCAACCAATGACACAAAATCACTTATTGGATGCACTATATTTGTTAAAAACCCTAATTGGACGAGAATAAGCCTAGGGAGGACGAAAATGACCTAAATGTTCAACCAATGACACAAACGTACTTATTGTATGCACAAGATTGGTTAAAAACCCTAATTGGGCGAGAATAAGCCTTAGGAGGACGAAAATGACCTAAATGTTCAACCAATGACACAAACGTACTTATTGGATGCACAAGATTGGTTAAAAACCCTAATTGGGCGAGAATAAGCCTTGGGAGGACAAAAATGACCTAAATGTTCAACCAATGACACAAAATCACTTATTGGATGCACAAGATTGGTGAAAAACCCTAATTGGACGAGAATAAGCCTTGGGAGGACGAAAATGACCTAAATGTTCAACAAATAACACAAAATCACTTATTGGATGCACAAGATTGGTTAAAAACCCTAATTGGACGAGAATAAGCCTTGGGAGGACGAAAATGACCTAAATGTTCAACCAATGACACAAAATCACTAATTGGATGCACAAGATTGGTTAAAAACCCTAATTGGACGAGCATACATCCCTGGAGGATGAAAATGACCTAAATGTTCAACCAATGACACAAAATCACTTATTGGATGCACAAGATTGGTTAAAAACCCTAATTGGACGAGAATAAGCCTTGGGAGGACGAAAATGACCTAAATGTTCAACCAATGACACAAAATCACTTATTGGATGCACAAGATTGGTTAAAAACCCTAATTGGAAGAGAATAATCCTACAGAGGTTGAAAATGACCTAAATGTTCAACCAATGACACAAATGTACTTATTGGATGCACAAGATTGGTTAAAAACCCTAATTGGACGAGAATAAGCCTAGGGAGGACGAAAATGAACTAAATGTTCAACCAATGACACAAATGTACTTACTGGATGCACAAGATTGGTTAAAAACCCTAATTGCACGAGAATAAGCCTTGGGAGGACGAAAATGACCTAAATGTTCATTCAATGACACAAATGTACTTATTGGATGCACAAGATTGGTTAAAAACCCTAATTGGACGAGAATAAGCCTTGGGAGGACGAAAATGACCTAAATGTTCAACCAATGACACAAAATCACTTATTGGATGCACAAGATTGGTTAAAAACCCTAATTGGACGAAAATAAGCATAGGGAGGACGAAAATGACCTAAATGTTCAACCAATGACACAAATGTACTTATTGGATGCATAAAATTGGTTAAAAACCCTAATTGGACAAGAATAAGCCTTGGGAGGACGAAAATGACCTAAATGTTCAACCAATGACACAAAATCACTTATTGGATGCACAAGATTGGTTAAAAACCCTAATTGGACGAGAATAAGCCTAGGGAGGACGAAAATGACCTAAATGTTCAACCAATGACACAAATGTACTTATTGGATGCACAAAAGTGGTTAAAAACCGTAATTGGACGAAATAAGCCTAGGGAGGACGAAAATGACCTCAATGTTCAACCAATGACACAAATGTACTTATTGGATGCACAAAATTGGTTAAAAACCCTAATTGGACGAAATAAGCCTAGGGATGACAAAAATGACATAAATGTTCAACCAATGACACAAATGTACTTATTGGACGCACAAGATTGGTTAAAAACCCTAACTAGACGAGAATAAGTCTAGGGAGGACGAAAATGACCTAAATGTTCAACCAATGACACAAAATCACTTATTGGATGCACAGGATTGGTTAAAAACCCTAACTGGACGAGAATAAGCCTTGGAAGGACGAAAATGACCTAAATGTTCAACCAATGATACAAAATCACTTATTGGATGCACAAGATTGGTTAAAAACCCTAATTGGACCAGAATAAGCCTTGAGAGGACGAAAATGACCTACATGTTCAACCAATGGCAATAAATCACTTATTGGATGCACAAGATTGGTTAAAAATCCTAATTGGACTAGAATAAGCCTTGGGAGGACGAAAATGACCTAAATGTTCAACCAATGACACAAAATCATTTAATGGATTCACAAGATTGGTTAAAAATCCTAATTGGACGAGAATATGCCTAGGGAGGACGAAAATGACCTAAATGTTCAACCAATGACACAAAATCACTTATTGGATGCACAAGATTGGTTAAAAACCCTAATTGGACGAGAATAAGCCTAGGGAGGACGAAAATGACCTAAATGTTCAACCAATGACACAAAATCACTTATTGGATGCACAAGATTGGTTAAAAACCCTAATTGGACGAGAATAAGCTTTTGGAGGACATAAAGGACCTAAATGTTCAACCAATGACACAAATGTACTTATTGGATGCACAAGATTGGTTAAAAACCCTAATTGGACGAGAATAAGCCTTGGGAGGACGAAAATGACCTAAATGTTCAACCAATGACACAAAATCACTTATTGGATGCACAAGATTGGTTAAAAACCCTAATTGGACGAGAATAAGCCTTGGGAGGACGAAAAATGACCTAAATGTTTAACCAATGACACAAAATCACTTATTGGATGCACAAGATTGGTTAAAAACCCTAATTGGACGAGAATAAGCCTTGGGAGGACGAAAATGACCTAAATGTTCAACCAATGACACAAAATCACTTATTGGATGCACAAGATTGGTTAAAAACCCTAATTGGACGAGAATAAGCCTTGGGAGGACGAAAATGACCTAAATATTTTAACCAATGACACAAATGTACTTATTGGATGCACAAGATTGGTTAAAAACCCTAATTGGACGAGAATAAGCCTTGGGAGGACGAAAATGACCTAAATGTTCAACCAATGACACAAAATCACTTATTGGATGCACAAGATTGGTTAAAAACCCTAATTGGACGAGAATAAGCCTTGGGAGGACAAAAATGACTTAAATGTTCAACCAATGACACAAATGTACTTATTGGATGCACAAGATTGGTTAAAAACCCTAATTGGACGAGAATAAGCCTTGGGAGGACGAAAATGACCTAAATGTTCAACCAATGACACAAAATCACTTAT
Organism: Cicer chorassanicum; assembly: GCA_037974735.1. Taxonomy (NCBI): domain Eukaryota; kingdom Viridiplantae; phylum Streptophyta; class Magnoliopsida; order Fabales; family Fabaceae; genus Cicer; species Cicer chorassanicum. The sequence continues at coordinate 19,027 of JBBPBP010000641.1, forward strand.
TGGATGCACAAGATTGGTTAAAAACCCTAATTGGACGAGAATAAGCCTTGGGAGGACGAAAATGACCTAAATGTTCAACCAATGACACAAAATCACTTATTGGATGCACAAGATTGGTTAAAAACCCTACTTGGGCGAGAATAAGCCTTGGGAGGACGAAAATGACCTAAATGTTCAACCAATGACACAAAATCACTTATTGGATGCACAAGATTGGTTAAAAACCCTAATTGGACGAGAATAAGCCTTGGGAGGACGAAAATGACCTAAATGTTCAACCAATGACACAAAATCACTTATTGGATGCACAAGATTGGTTAAAAACCCTAATTGGACGAGAATAAGCCTTGGGAGGACGAAAATGACCTAAATGTTCAACCAATGACACAAAATCACTTATTGGATGCACAAGATTGGTTAAAAACCCTAATTGGACAAAAATAGGTCTTGGGAGGACGAAAATGACCTAAATGTTCAACCAATGACACAAATGTACTTATTGGATGCACAAGATTGGTTAAAAACCCTAATTGGACGAGAATAAGCCTTGGGAGGACGAAAATGACCTAAATGTTCAAAAAATGACACAAAATCACTTATTTGATGTACAAGATTGGTTAAAAACCCTAATTGGACGAGAATAAGCCTTGGGAGGACGAAAATGACCTAAATGTTCAACCAATGACACAAAATCACTTATTGGATGCACAAGATTGGTTAAAAACCCTAATTGGACGAGAATAAGCCTTGGGAGGACGAAAATGACCTAAATATTCAACCAACGACACAAAATCACTTATTGGATGCACAAGATTGGTTAAAAACCCTAATTGGACGAGAATAAGCCTTGGGAGGACGAAAATGACCTAAATGTTCAACCAATGACACAAAATCACTTATTGGATGCACAAGATTGGTTAAAAACCCTAATTGGACGAGAATAAGCCTCTGGAGGACGAAAATGACCTAAATGTTCAAACAATGACACAAAATCACTTATTGGATGCACAAGATTGGTTAAAAACCCTAATTGGACGAGAATAAGCCTTGGGAGGACGAAAATGACCTAAATGTTCAACCAACGACACAAATGTACTTATTGGATGCACAAGATTGGTTAAAAACCCTAATTGAACGAGAATAAGCCTTGGGAGGACGAAAATGACCTAAATGTTCAACCAATGACACAAAATCACTTATTGGATGCACAAGATTGGTTAAAAACCCTAATTGGACGAGAATAAGCCTTGGGAGGACGAAAATGACCTAAATGTTCAACCAATGACACAAATGTACTTATTGGATGCACAAGATTGGTTAGAAACCCTAATTGGACGAGAATAAGCATTTGGAGGACGAAAATGACCTAAATGTTCAACCAATGACATAAAATGTACTTATTGGATGCACAAGATTGGTTAGAAACCCTTATTGGACGAGAATAAGCCTAGGGAGGACGAAAATGACCTAAATGTTCAACCAATGACACAAACGTACTTATTGGATGCACAAGATTGGTTAAAAACCCTAATTGGGCGAGAATAAGCCTTGGGAGGACGAAAATGACCTAAATGTTCAACCAATGACACAAAAGTACTTATTGGATGCACAAGATTGGTTAAAAACCCTAATTGGGCGAGAATAAGCCTTGGGAGGACAAAAATGACCTAAATGTTCAACCAATGACACAAAATCACTTATTGGATGCACAAGATTGGTTAAAAACCCTAATTGTGCGAGATTAAGCCTTGGGAGGACGAAAATGACCTAAATGTTCAACAAATAACACAAAATCACTTATTGGATGCACAAGATTGGTTAAAAACCCTAATTGGACGAGAATAAGCCTTGGGAGGACGAAAATGACCTAAATGTTCAACCAATGACACAAAATCACTTGTTGGACGCACAAGATTGGTTAAAAACCCTAATTGGACGAGAATAAGCATAAGGAGGACGAAAATGACCTAAATGTTCAACCAATGACACAAAATTACTTATTGGATGCACAAGATTGGTTAAAAACCCTAATTGGGCGAGCATAAGCCTTGGGAGGACGAAAATGACCTAAATGTTCAACCAATGACACAAAATCACTTATTGGATGCACAAGATTGGTTAAAAACCCTAATTGGGCGAGATTAAGCCTTGGGAGGACGAAAATGACCTAAATGTTCAACCAATGACACAAACATACTTATTGGATGCACAAGATTGGTTAAAAACCCTAATTGGGCGAGAATAAGCCTTGGGAGGACGAAAATGACCTAAATGTTCAACCAATGACACAAAATCACTTATTGGATGCACAAGATTGGTTAAAAACCCTAATTGGACGAGAATAAGCCTTGGGAGGAAGAAAATGACCTAAATGTTCAACCAATGACACTAAATCACTTATTGGATGCACAAGATTTGTTAAAAACCCTAATTCGACGAGAATAAGCCTTGGGAGGACGAAAATGACCTAAATGTTCAACCAATGACACAAAATCACTTATTGGATGCACAAGATTGGTTAAAAACCCTAATTGGACGAGAATAAGCCTTGGGAGGACGAAAATGACCTAAATGTTCAACCAATGACACAAATGTACTTATTGGATGCAAAGGATTGGTTAGAAACCCTTATTGGACGAGAATAAGCCTTGGGAAGACGAAAATGACCTAAATGTTCAACCACTGACACAAACGTACTTATTGGATGAACAAGATTGGTTAAAAACCCTAATTGGGCGAGATTAAGCCTTGGGAGGACGAAAATGACCTAAATGTTCAACCAATGACACAAAATCACTTATTGGATGCACAAGATTGGTTAAAAACCCTAATTGGACGAGAATAAGCCTTGGGAGGACGAAAATGACCTAAATGTCAACCAATGACACAAAATCACTTATTGGATGCACAAGATTGGTTAAAAACCCTAATTGGACGAGAATAAGCCTTGGGAGGACGAAAATGACCTAAATGTTCAACCAATGACACAAAATCACTTATTGGATGCACAAGATTGGTTAAAAACCCTAATTGGACGAGAATAAGCCTAGGGAGGACGAAATTGACCTAAATGTTCAACCAATGACCCAAAATCACTTATTGGATGCACAAGATTGGTTAAAAACCCTAATTGGACCAGAATAAGCCTAGGGACGACGAAAATGACCTAAATGTTCAACCAATGACACAAAATCAATTATTGGATGAACAAGATTGGTTAAAAACCCTAATTGAACGAGAATAAGCCTTGGGAGGACGAAAATGACCTAAATGTTCAACCAATGACACAAAATCACTTATTGGATGCACAAGATTGGTTAAAAACCCTAATTGGACGAGAATAAGCCTTGGGAGGACGAAAATGACCTAAATGTTCAACCAATGACACAAAATCACTTATTGGATGCACAAGATTGGTTAAAAACCCTAATTGGACGAGAATAAGCCTAGGGAGGACAAAAATTACCTAAATGTTCAACCAATAACACAAAATCACTTATTGGATGCACAAGATTGGTTAAAAACCCTAATTGGACGAGAATAAGCCTTGGGAGGACGAAAGTGACCTAAATGTTCAACCAATGACACAAATGTACTTATTGGATGCACAAGATTGGTTAAAAACCCTAATTGGACGAGAATAAGCCTTGCGAGGACGAAAGTGACCTAAATGTTCAACCAATGACACAAATGTACTTATTGGATGCACAAGATTGGTTAAAAACCCTAATTGGACGAGAATAAGCCTTGGGAGGACGAAAATGACCTAAATGTTCAACCAATGACACAAAATCACTTATTGGATGCACAAGATTGGTTAAAAACCCTAATTGGACGAGAATAAGCCTTGGGAGGACGAAAATGACCTAAATGTTCAACCAATGACACTAAATCACTTATTGGATGCACAAGATTTCTTAAAAACCCTAATTGGACGAGAATAAGCCTTGGGAGGACGAAAATGACCTAAATGTTCAACCAATGACACAAAATCACTTATTGGATGCACAAGATTGGTTAAAAACCCTAATTGGACGAGAATAAGCCTTGGGAGGACGAAAATGACCTAAATGTTCAACCAATGACACAAATGTAATTATTGGATGGACAAGATTGGTTAAAAACCCTAATTGGACGAGAATAAGCCTTGGGAGGACGAAAATGACCTAAATGTTCAACCAATGACACAAAATCACTTATTGGATGCACAAGATTGGTTAAAAACCCTAATTGGACGAGAATAAGCCTTGGGAGGACGAAAATGACCTAAATGTATAACCAATGATACAAAATCACTTATTGGATGCACAAGATTGGTTAAAAACCCTAATTGGACGAGAATAAGCCTTGGGAGGACGAAAATGACCTAAATGTTCAACCAATGACACAAATGTACTTATTGGATGCACAAGATTGGTTAAAAACCCTAATTGGACGGGAAAATGCCTAGGGAGGACGAAAATGACCTAAATGTTCAACCAATGACACAAAATCACTTATTGGATGCACAATATTGGTTAAAAACCCTAATTGGACGAGAATAAGCCTTGGGAGGACGAAAATGACCTAAATGTTCAACCAATGACACAAAATCACTTGTTGGATGCACAAGATTGGTTAAAAACCCTAATTGGACGAGAATAAGCCTAGGGAGGACGAAAATGACCTAAATGTTCAACCAATGACACAAACTTACTTATTGGATGCACAAGATTGGTTAAAAACCCTAATTGGGCGAGAATAAGCCTTGGGAGGACGAAAATGACCTAAATGTTCAACCAATGACACAAACGTACTTATTGGATGCACAAGATTGGTTAAAAACCCTAATTGTGCGAGAATAAGCCTTGGGAGGACAAAAATGACCTAAATGTTCAACCAATGACACAAACGTACTTATTGGATGCACAAGATTGGTTAAAAACCCTAATTGGACGAGAATAAGCCTAGGGAGGACGAAAATGACCTAAATGTTCAACCAATGACACAAACGTACTTATTGGATGCACAAGATTGGTTAAAAACCCTAATTGGGCGAGAATAAGCCTTGGGAGGACGAAAATGACCTAAATGTTCAACCAATGACACAAAATCACTTATTGGATGCACTAGATTTGTTAAAAACCCTAATTGGACGAGAATAAGCCTAGGGAGGACGAAAATGACCTAAATGTTCAACCAATGACACAAACGTACTTATTGGATGCACAAGATTGGTTAAAAACCCTAATTGGGCGAGAATAAGCCTTAGGAGGACGAAAATGACCTAAATGTTCAACCAATGACACAAACGTACTTATTGGATGCACAAGATTGGTTAAAAACCCTAATTGGGCGAGAATAAGCCTTGGGAGGACGAAAATGACCTAAATGTTCAACCAATGACACAAAATCACTTATTGGATTCACTAGATTTGTTAAAAACCCTAATTGGACGAGAATAAGGCTTGGGAGGACGAAAATGACATAAATGTTCAACCAATGACACAAAATCACTTATTGGATGCACAAGATTGGTGAAAAACCCTAATTGGACGAGAATAAGCCTTGGGAGGACGAAAATGACCTAAATGTTCAACCAATGACACAAAATCACTTATTGGATGCACAAGATTGGTGAAAAACCCTAATTGGACGAGAATAAGGCTTGGGAGGACGAAAATGACATAAATGTTCAACCAATGAGACAAAATCACTTATTGGATGCACAAGATTGGTGAAAAAGGCTAATTGGACGAGAATAAGCCTTGGGAGGACGAAAATGACCTAAATGTTCAACAAATAACACAAAATCACTTATTGGATGCACAAGATTGGTTAAAAACCCTAATTGGACGAGAATAAGCCTTGGGAGGACGAAAATGACCTAAATGTTCAACAAATAACACAAAATCACTTATTGGATGCACAAGATTGGTTAAAAACCCTAATTGGACGAGAATAAGCCTTGGGAGGACGAAAATGACCTAAATGTTCAACCAATGACACAAAATCACTTATTGGACGCACAAGATTGGTTAAAAACCCTAATTGGACGAGAATAAGCATAAGGAGGACGAAAATGACCTAAATGTTCAACCAATGACACAAAATTACTTATTGGATGCACAAGATTGGTTAAAAACCCTAATTGGGCGAGCATAAGCCTTAGGAGGACGAAAATGACCTAAATGTTCAACCAATGACACAAAATCACTTATTGGATGCACAAGATTGGTTAAAAACCCTAATTGGGCGAGATTAAGCCTTGGGAGGACGAAAATGACCTAAATGTTCAACCAATGACACAAACATACTTATTGGATGCACAAGATTGGTTAAAAACCCTAATTGGGCGAGAATAAGCCTTGGGAGGACAAAAATGACCTAAATGTTCAACCAATGACACAAAATCCCTTATTGGATGCACATGATTGGTTAAAAACCCTAATTGGGCGAGATTAAGCCTTGGGAGGACGAAAATGACCTAAATGTTCAACAAATAACACAAAATCACTTATTGGATGCACAAGATTGGTTAAAAACCCTAATTGGACGAGAATAAGCCTTGGGAGGACGAAAATGACCTAAATGTTCAACCAATGACACAAAATCACTTATTGGACGCACAAGATTGGTTAAAAACCCTAATTGGACGAGAGTAAGCATAAGGAGGACGAAAATGACCTAAATGTTCAACCAATGACACAAAATTACTTATTGGATGCACAAGATTGGTTAAAAACCCTAACTGGACGAGAATAAGCCTTGGGAAGACGAAAATGACCTAAATGTTCAACCACTGACACAAATGTACTTATTGGATGCACAAGATTGGTTAAAAACCCTAATTGGGCGAGATTAAGCCTTGGGAGGACGAAAATGACCTAAATGTTCAACCAATGACACAAACATACTTATTGGATGCACAAGATTGGTTAAAAACCCTAATTGGGCGAGAATAAGCCTTGGGAGGACAAAAATGACCTAAATGTTCAACCAATGACACAAAATCACTTATTGGATGCACAAGATTGGTTAAAAACCCTAATTGGGCGAGATTAAGCCTTGGGAGGACAAAAATGACCTAAATGTTCAACAAATAACACAAAATCACTTATTGGATGCACAAGATTGGTTAAAAACCCTAATTGGACGAGAATAAGCCTTGGGAGGACGAAAATGACCTAAATGTTCAACCAATGACACAAAATCACTTATTGGATGCACAAGATTGGTTAAAAACCCTAATTGGACGAGAATAAGCCTTGGGAGGACGAAAATGACCTAAATGTTCAACCAATGACACAAATGTACTTATTGGATGCACAAGATTGGTTAGAAACCCTTATTGGACGAGAATAAGCATTCGGAGGACGAAAATGACCTAAATGTTACACCAATGACACAAAATCACTTATTGGACGCACAAGATTGGTTAAAAACCCTAATTGGACGAGAATAAGCATAAGGAGGACGAAAATGACCTAAATGTTCAACCAATGACACAAAATTACTTATTGGATGCACAAGATTGGTTAAAAACCCTAATTGGGCGAGCATAAGCCTTGGGAGGACGAAAATGACCTAAATGTTCAACCAATGACACAAAATCACTTATTGGATGCACAAGATTGGTTAAAAACCCTAATTGGGCGAGATTAAGCCTTGGGAGGACGAAAATGACCTAAATGTTCAACCAATGACACAAACATACTTATTGGATGCACAAGATTGGTTAAAAACCCTAATTGGGCGAGAATAAGCCTTGGGAGGACGAAAATGACCTAAATGTTCAACCAATGACACAAAATCACTTATTGGATGCACAAGATTGGTTAAAAACCCTAATTCGACGAGAATAAGTCTTGGGAGGACGAAAATGACCTAAATGTTCAACCAATGACACAGAATCACTTATTGGATGCACAAGATTGGTTAAAAACCCTAATTGGACGAGAATAAGCCTTGGGAGGACGAAAATGACCTAAATGTTCAACCAATGACACAAAATCACTTATTGGATGCACAAGATTGGTTAAAAACCCTAATTGGACGAGAATAAGCCTTGGGAGGACGAAAATGACCTAAATGTTCAACCAATGACACAAAATCCCTTATTTGATGGACAAGATTGGTTAAAAACCCTAATTGGACGAGAATAAGCCTTGGGAGGACGAAAATGACCTAAATGTTCAACCAATGACACAAATGTACTTATTGGATGCACAAGATTGGTTAAAAACCCTAATTGGACGAGAATAAGCCTATAGAGAATGAAAATGACCTAAATGTTCAACCAATGACACAAAATCACTTATTGGATGCACAAGATTGGTTAAAAACCCTAATTGGACGAGAATAAGCCTTGGGAGGACGAAAATGACCTAAATGTTCAACCAATGACACAAATGTACTTATTGGATGCACAAGATTGGTTAAAAACCCTAATTTGACGAGAATAAGCCTCGGGAGGAAGAAAATGACCTAAATGTTCAACCAATGACACAAAATCACTTATTGGATGCACAAGATTGGTTAAAAACCCTAATTGGACGAGAATAAGCCTTGGGAGGACGAAAATGACCTAAATGTTCAACCAATGACACAAAATCACTTATTGGATGCACAAGATTGGTTAAAAACCCTAATTGGACGAGAATAAGCCTTGGGAGGACGAAAATGACCTAAATGTTCAACCAATGACACAAATGTAGTTATTGGATGCACAACACTTGTTGAAAACCCTAATTGGACGAGAATAAGACTTGGGAGGACGAAAACGACCTAAATGTTCAACCAATGACACAAATGTACTTATTGGATGCACAAGATTGGTTAAAAACCGTAATTGGATGAGAATAAGTCTTGGGAGGACGAAAATGACCTAAATGTTCAACCAATGACACAAAATCACTTGTTGGATGCACAAGACTGGTTAAATACCCTAATTGGACGAGAATAAGCCTTGGGAGGACGAAAATGACCTAAATGTTCAACCAATGACACAAAATCACTTATTGGATTCACAAGATTGGTTAAAAACCCTAATTGGACGAGAATAAGCCAAGGGAGGACGAAAATGACCTAAATGTTCAACCAATGATACAAATGTACTTATTGCATGCACAAGCTTGGTTAAAAACCCTAATTGGACGAGAATAAGTCTTGGGAGGACGAAAATGACCTAAATGTTCAACCAATGACACAAAATCACTTGTTGGATGCACAAGATTGGTAAAAAACCCTAATTGGACGAGAATAAGCCTTGGGAGGTCGAAAATGACCTAAATGTTCAACCAATGACACAAATGTACTTATTGGATGCACAAGATTGGTTAAAAACCCTAATTGGACGAGAATAAGCCTAGGGAGGACGAAAATGACCTAAATGTTCAACCAATGACACAAACTTACTTATTGGATGCACAAGATTGGTTAAAAACCCTAATTGGACGAGAATAAGCCTAGGGAGGACGAAAATGACCTAAATGTTCAACCAATGACACAAATGTACTTATTGGATGCACAAGATTGGTTAAAAACCCTAATTGGATAAGAATAAGCCTTCGGAGGACGAAAATGACCTCAATGTTCAACCAATGACACAAAATCACTTATTGGATGCACAATATTGGTTAAAAACCCTAATTGGATGAGAATAAGCCTTGGGAGGACGAAAATGACCTAAATGTTCAACCAATGACACAAAATCACTTATTGGATGCACAAGATTGGTTAAAAACCCTAATTGGACGAGAATAAGCCTTGGGAGGACGAAAATGACCTAAATGTTCAACCAATGACACAAATGTACTTATTGGATGCACAAGATTGGTTAAAAACCCTAATTGGACAAGAATAAGCCTTGGGAGGACAAAAATGACCTAAATGTTCATCCAATGACACAAATGTACTTATTGGATGCACAAGATTGGTTAAAACCCTAATTGGACGAGAATAAGCCTTGGGAGGACGAAAAATGACCTAAATGTTCAACCAATGACACAAATGTACTTATTGGATGCACAAGATTGGTTAAAAACCTTAATTAACCGAGAATAAGCCTTGGGAGGACGAAAATGACCTAAATGTTCAACCAATGACACAAAATCACTTATTGGATGCACAAGATTGGTTAAAAACCCTAATTGGACGAGAATAAGCCTTGGGAGGACGAAAATGACCTAAATGTTCAACCAATGACACAAATGTACTTATTGGATGCACAAGATTGGTTAAAAACCCTAATTGGACGAGAATAAGCCTTTGGAGGACGAAAATGACCTAAATGTTCAACAAACGACACAAAATCACTTATTGGATGCACAAAATTGGTTAAAAACCCTAATTGGACGAGAATAAGCTTTGGGAGGACGAAAATGACCTAAATGTTCAACCAATGACACAAATGTACTAATGGGATGCACAAGATTGGTTAAAAACCCTAATTGGTCGAGAATAAGCCTTGGGAGGACGAAAATGACCTAAATGTTCAACCAATGACACAAAATCACTTATTGGATGCACAAGATTGGTTAAAAACCCTAATTGGACGAGAATAAGCCTTGGGAGGACGAAAATGACCTAAATGTTCAACCAATGACACAAATGTACTTATTGGATGCACAAGATTGGTTAAAACCCCTAATTGGACGAGAATAAGCCTTGGGAGGACGAAAATGACCTAAATGTTGAACCAATGACACAAAATCACTTATTGGATGCACAAGATTGGTTCAAAACCCTAATTGGACGAAAATAAGCCTAGGGAGGACGAAAAATGACCTAAATGTTCAACAAATGACACAAAATTACTTATTGGATGCACAAGATTGGTTAAAAACCCTAACTGGATGGGAATAAGCCTTGGGAGGACGAAAATGACCTAAATGTTCAACCAATGACACAAAATCACTTATTGGATGCACAAGATTTGTTAAAAACCCTAATTGGACGAGAATAAGCCTAGGGAGGACGAAAATGACCTAAATGTTCAACCAATGACACAAACGTACTTATTGGATGCACAAGATTGGTTAAAAACCCTAATTGGGCGAGAATAAGCCTTAGGAGGACGAAAATGACCTAAATGTTCAACCAATGACACAAACGTACTTATTGGATGCACAAGATTGGTTAAAAACCCTAATTGGGCGAGAATAAGCCTTGGGAGGACGAAAATGACCTAAATGTTCAACCAATGACACAAACGTACTTATTGGATGCACAAGATTGGTTAAAAACCCAAATTGGGCGAGAATAAGCCTTGGGAGGACAAAAATGACCTAAATGTTCAACCAATGACACAAAATCACTTATTGGATGCACAAGATTGGTTAAAAACCCTAATTGGGCGAGATTAAGCCTTGGGAGGACGAAAATGACCTAAATGTTCAACAAATAACACAAAATCACTTATTGGATGCACAAGATTGGTTAAAAACCCTAATTGGACGAGAATAAGTCTTGGGAGGACGAAAATGACCTAAATGTTCAACCAATGACACAAAATCACTTATTGGATGCACAAGATTGGTTAAAAACCCTAATTGGACGAGAATAAGCCTTGGGAGGACGAAAATGACCTAAATGTTCAACCAATGACACAAATGTACTTATTGGATGCAAAGGATTGGTTAGAAACCCTTATTGGACGAGAATAAGCCTTGGGAAGACGAAAATGACCTAAATGTTCAACCACTGACACAAACGTACTTATTGGATGAACAAGATTGGTTAAAAACCCTAATTGGGCGAGATTAAGCCTTGGGAGGACGAAAATGACCTAAATGTTCAACCAATGACACAAAATCACTTATTGGATGCACAAGATTGGTTAAAAACCCTAATTGGACGAGAATAAGACTAGGGAGGACGAAAATGACCTAAATGTTCAACCAATGACACAAAATCACTTATTGGATGCACTAGATTTGTTAAAAACGCTAATTGGATGAAAATAAGCCTTGGGAGGACGAAAATGACCTAAATGTTCAACCAATGACACAAAATCACTTATTGGATGCACAAGATTGGTGAAAAACCCTAATTGGACGAGAATAAGGCTTGGGAGGACGAAAATGACATAAATGTTCAACCAATGACACAAAATCACTTATTGGATGCACAAGATTGGTGAAAAACCCTAATTGGACGAGAATAAGCCTTGGGAGGACGAAAATGACCTAAATGTTCAACAAATAACACAAAATCACTTATTGGATGCACAAGATT
>JBBPBP010000642.1:18355-30479 GCA_037974735.1 Cicer chorassanicum
TAAGCCTTGGGAGGAAGAAAATGACCTAAATGTTCAACCAATGACACAAAATCACGTATTGGATGCACAAGATTGGTTAAAAACTCTAATAGGACGAGAATAAGCCTTGGAAGGACGAAAAATGACCTAAATGTTCAACCATTGACACAAAATCACTTATTGGATGCACAAGATTGGTTCAAAACCCTAATTGGACGAGAATAAGCCTTGGGAGGACGAAAATGACCTAAATGTTCAACCAATGACACAAATGAACTTATTGGATGCACAAGATAGGTTAAAAACCCTAATTGGGCGAGAATAAGCCTTCGGAGGACAAAAATGACCTAAATGTTCAACCAATGACACAAAATCACTTATTGGATGCACAAGATTGGTTAAAAACCCTTAATTGGACGAGAATAAGCCTAGGGAGGACTAAAATGACCTAAATGTTCAACCAATGACACAAACGTACTTATTGGATGCACAAGATTGGTTAAAAACCCTTATTGGGCGAGAATAAGCCTTGGGAGGACGAAAATGACCTAAATGTTCAACCAATGACACAAATGTACTTATTGGATGCACAAGATTGGTTAAAAACCCTAATTGGACGTTATTAAGCCTTGGGAGGAAGAAAATGACCTAAATGTTCAACCAATGACACAAAATCACGTATTGGATGCACAAGATTGGTTAAAAACTCTAATAGGACGAGAATAAGCCTTGGAAGGACGAAAAATGACCTAAATGTTCAACCATTGACACAAAATCACTTATTGGATGCACAAGATTGGTTCAAAACCCTAATTGGACGAGAATAAGCCTTGGGAGGACGAAAATGACCTAAATGTTCAACCAATGACACAAATGAACTTATTGGATGCACAAGATAGGTTAAAAACCCTAATTGGGCGAGAATAAGCCTTCGGAGGACAAAAATGACCTAAATGTTCAACCAATGACACAAAATCACTTATTGGATGCACAAGATTGGTTAAAAACCCTTAATTGGACGAGAATAAGCCTAGGGAGGACGAAAATGACCTAAATGTTCAACCAATGACACAAACGTACTTATTGGATGCACAAGATTGGTTAAAAACCCTTATTGGGCGAGAATAAGCCTTGGGAGGACGAAAATGACCTAAATGTTCAACCAATGACACAAATGTACTTATTGGATGCACAAGATTGGTTAAAAACCCTAATTGGACGTTATTAAGCCTTGGGAGGAAGAAAATGACCTAAATGTTCAACCAATGACACAAAATCACTTATTGGATGCACAAGATTGGTTAAAAACCCTAATTGGACGAGAATAAGCCTTGGGAGGACGAAAATGACCTAAATGTTCAACCAATGACACAAAATCACTTATTGGATGCACAAGATTGGTTAAAAACACTAATTGGATGAGAATAAGCCTTGGGAGGACGAAAATTACCTAAATGTTCAACCAATGACACAAAATCACTTATTGGATGCTCAAGATTGGTTAAAAACCCTAATAGGACGAGAATAAGCCTTGGGAGGACGAAAATGACCTAAATGTTCAACCAATGACACAAAATCACGTATTGGATGCACCAGATTGGTTAAAAACCCTAATTGGACGAGAATAAGCCTTGGGAGGACGAAAATTGACCTATATGTCCAACCAATGACACAAAATCACTTATTGGATGCACAAGATTGGTTAAAAACCCTAATTGGACGAGAATAAGCCTAGGGAGGACGAAAATGACCTAAATGTTCAACCAAAGACACAAACGTACTTATTGGATGCACAAGATTGGTTAAAAACCCTAATTGGACGAGAATAAGCCTTGGGAGGACGAAAAGGACCTAAATGTTCAACCAATGACACAAATGTACTTATTGGATGCACAAGATTGGTTAAAAACCCTAATTGGGCGAGATTAAGCCTTGGGAGGACGAAAATGACCTAAATGTTCCACCAATGACACAAAATCACTTATTGGATGCACAAGATTGGTTAAAAACCCTAATTGGACGAGAATAAGCCTTGGGAGGACGAAAGTGACCTAAATGATCAACCAATGACACAAAATCACTTATTGGATGCACATGATTGGTTAAAAACCCTAATTGGACAAGAATAAGCCTAGGGAGAACGAAAATGACACAAATGTTCAACCAATGACACAAATGTACTTATTGGATGCACAAGATTGGTTAAAAACCCTAATTGGACTAGAATAAGCCTTAAGAGGACGAAAATGACCTAAATATTCAACCAATGACACAAATGTACTTATTGGATGCACAAGATTGGTTAAAAACCCTAATTCGACGAGAATAAGCCTTGGGAGGAAGAAAATGACCTAAATGTTCAACCAATGACACAAAGTCACTTATTGGATGCACAAGATTGGTTAAAAACCCTAATTGGACGAGAATAAGCCTTGGGAGGACGAAAATGACCTAAATGTTCAACCAATGACACAAAATCACTTATTGGATGCACAAGATTGGTTAAAAACCCTAATTGGACGAGAATAAGCCTTGGGAGGACGAAAATGACCTAAATGTTCAACCAATGACACAAATGTACTTATTGGATGCAAAAGATTGGTTAAAAACCCTAATTGGACGAGAATAAGCCTTGGGAGGACGAAAATGACTTAAATGATTAACCCATGACACAAATGTACTTATTGGATGCACAAGATTGGTTCAAAACCCTAATTGGACGAGAATAAGCCTTGGGAGGACAAAAATGACATAAATGTTCAACCAATGACACAAAATCATTTATTGGATGCACAAGATTGGTTAAAAACCCTAATTGGACGAGAATAAGCCTTGGGAGGACGAAAATGACCTAAATGTTCAACCAATGACACAAAATCACTTATTGGATGCACAAGATTGGTTAAAAACCCTAATTGGACGAGAATAAGCCTTGGGAGGACGAAAATGACCTAAATGTTCAACCAATGACACAAAATCACTTATTGGATGCACAAGATTGGTTAAAAACCCTAATTGGGCGAGAAGAAGTCTTGGGAGGACGAAAATGACCTAAATGTTCAGCAAATAACACAAATGTACATATTGGATGCACAAGATTGCTTAAAAACCCTAATTGGACGAGAATAAGCCTTGGGAGGACGAAAATGACCTAAATGTTCAAATAATGACACAAAATCACTTATTGGATGCACAAGATTGGTTACAAACCCTAATTGGACGAGAATAAGCCTTGGGAGGACGAAAATGACCTAAATGTTCAACCAATGACACAAAATCACTTATTGGATGCACAAGATTGGTTAAAAACCCTAATTGGGCGAGATTAAGCCTTGGGAGGACGAAAATGACCTAAATGTTCAACAAATAACACAAAATCACTTATTGGATGCACAAGATTGGTTAAAAACCCTAATTGGACGAGAATAAGTCTTGGGAGGACGAAAATGACCTAAATGTTCAACCAATGACACAAAATCACTTATTGGATGCACAAGATTGGTTAAAAACCCTAATTGGACGAGAATAAGCCTTGGGAGGACGAAAATGACCTAAATGTTCAACCAATGACACAAATGTACTTATTGGATGCAAAGGATTGGTTAGAAACCCTTATTGGACGAGAATAAGCCTTGGGAAGACGAAAATGACCTAAATGTTCAACCACTGACACAAACGTACTTATTGGATGAACAAGATTGGTTAAAAACCCTAATTGGGCGAGATTAAGCCTTGGGAGGACGAAAATGACCTAAATGTTCAACCAATGACACAAAATCACTTATTGGATGCACAAGATTGGTTAAAAACCCTAATTGGACGAGAATAAGCCTTGGGAGGACGAAAATGACCTAAATGTTCAACCAATGACACAAAATCACTTATTGGATGCACAAGATTGGTTAAAAACCCAAATTGGACGCGAATAAGCCTAGTGAGGTCGAAGATGACCTAAATGTTCAACCAATGACCCAAAATCACTTATTGCATGCACAAGATTGGTTAAAAACGCTAATTAGACGAGAATAAGCCTTGGGAGGACGAAAATGACCTAAATGTTCAACCAATGAAACAAAATCACTTATTGTATGCACAAGATTGGTTAAAATCCCTAATTGGCCGAGAATAAGCCTTGGGGGGACGAAAATGACCTAAATGTTCAACCAATGACACAAAATCACTTATTGGATGCACTAGATTGGTTAAAAACCCTAATTAGACTAGAATAAGCCTTGGGAGGACAAAATGACCTAAATGTTCAACCAACGACACAAAATCACTTATTGGATGCACAAGAATGGTTAAAAACCCTAATTGGACGAGAATAAGTCTTGGGACGACGAAAATGACCTAAATGTTCAACCAATGACACAAATGTAATTATTGGATGCACAAGATTGGTTAAAAACCCTAATTGGACGAGAATAAGCCTTGGGAGGACGAAAATGACCTAAATGTTCAACCAATGACACAAAATCACTTATTGGATGCACAAGATTGGTTAAAAACCCTAATTGGACGAGAATCAACCTTGAGAGGACGAAAATGACCTAAATGTTCAACCAATGACACAAAATCACTTATTGGATGCACAAGATTGGTTAAAAACCCTAATTGGACGAGAATAAGCCTCGGGAGGACGAAAATGACCTAAATGTTCAACCAATGACACAAATGTACTTATTGGATGCACAAGATTTGTTAAAAACCCTAATTGGACGAGAATAAGCCTAGGGAGGACGAAAATGACATAAATGTTCTACCAATGACACAAAATCACTTATTGGATGCACAAGATTGGTTAAAAACCCTAATTGGACGAGAATAAGCCTTGGGAGGACGAAAATGACCTAAATGTTCAACCAATGACACAAATGTACTTATTGGATGCACAAGATTGCTTAAAAACCCTAATTAATCGAGAATAAGCCTTGGGAGGACGAAAATGACCTAAATGTTCAACCAATGACACAAAATCACTTATTGGATGCACAAGATTGGTTAAAAACCCTAATTGGACGAGAATAAGCCTTGGGAGGACGAAAATGACCTAAATGTTCAACCAATGACACAAATGTACTTATTGGATGCACAAGATTGGTTAAAAACCCTAATTGGACGAGAATAAACCTAGGGAGGACGAAAATAACCTAAATGTTCAACCAATGACACAAAATCACTTATTGGATGCACAAGATTGGTTAAAAACCCTAATTGGACGAGAATAAGCCTTGGGAGGACGAAAATGACCTAAATGTTCAACCAATGACACAAAATCACTTATTGGATGCACAAGATTGGTTAAAAACCCTAATTGGACGAGAATAAGACTTGGGAGGACGAAAATAACCTAAATGTTCAACCAATGACACAAAATCACTTATTGGATGCACAAGATTGGTTAAAAACCCTAATTGGACGAGAATAAGCCTTGGGAGGACGAAAATGACCTAAATGTTCAACCAATGACACAAAATCAATTATTGGATACAAAAGATTGGTTAAAAACCCTAATTGGACGAGAATAAACCTTGGGAGGACGATAATGACCTAAATGTTCAACCAATGACACAAAATCACTTATTGGATGCACAAGATTGGTTAAAAACCCTAATTGGACGAGAATAAGCCTTGGGAGGACGAAAATGACCTAAATGTTCAACCAATGACACAAAATACCTTATTGGATGCACAAGATTGGTTAAAAACCCTAATTGGACGAGAATAAGCCTTGGGAGGACGAAAATGACCTAAATGTTCAACCAATGACACAAAATCACTTATTGGATGCACAAGATTGGTTAAAAACCCTAATTGGCCAAGAATAAGCCTTGGGAGGACGAAAATGACCTAAATGTTCAACCGATGACGCAAATGTACTTATTGGATGCACAAGATTGGTTAAAAACCCTAATTGGACGAGAATAAGCCTTAAGAGGACGAAAATGACCAAAAAGTTCAACGAATGACACAAATGTACTTATTGGATGCACAAGATTGGTTAAAAACCCTAATTGGACGAGAATAAGCCTTGGGATGACGAAAATGACCTAAATGTTCAACCAATGACACAAAATCACTTATTGGATGCACAAGATTGGTTAAAAACCCTAATTGGACGAGAATAAGCCTTGGGAGGACGAAAATGACCTAAATGTTCAACCAATGACACAAATGTACTTATTGGAAGCACAAAATTGGTTAAAAACCCTAATTGGACGAGAATAAGTCTTGGGAGGACGAAAATGACCTAAATGTTCAACCAATGACACAAATGTACTAATTGGATGCACAAAACCCTAATTGGACGAGAATAAGCCTAGGGAGGACGAAAATGACCTAAATGTTCAACCAATGACACAAAATCACTTATTGGATGCACAAGATTGGTTAAAAACCCTAATAGGACGAGAATAAGCCTTGGGAGGACGAAAATGACCTAAATGTTCAACCAATGACACAAGTGTACTTATTGGATGCACAAGATTGGTTAAACACCCTAATTGGACGAGAATAAGCTTAGGGAGGACGAAAATGACCTAAATGTTCAACCAATGACACAAAATCACTTATTGGATGCACAAGATTGGTTAAAAACCCTAATTGGACGAGAATAAGCCTTGGGAGGACGAAAATGACCTAAATGTTCAACCAATGACACAAATAAACTTATTGGATGCACAAGATTGGTTAAAAACCCTAATTGGACGAGAATAAGCTTACGGAGGAAGAAAATGACCTAAATGTTCAACCAATGACACAAAATCACTTATTGGATGCACAAGATTGGTTAAAAACCCTAATTGGACGAGAATAAGCCTTGGGAGGACGAAAATGACCTAAATGTTCAACCAATGACACAAATGTACTTATTGGATGCACAAGATTGGTTAAAAACCCTAATTGGACGAGAATAAGCCTTGGGAGGACGAAATGAACTAAATGTTCAACCAATGACACAAATGTACTTAATGGATGCACAAGATTGGTTAAAAACCCTAATTGGACAAGAATAAGCCTTGGGAGGACGAAAATGACCTAAATGTACAACCAATGACACAAAATCACTTATAGGATGCACAAGATTGGTTAAAAACCCAAATTGGACGAGAATAAGCCTTGGGAGGAAGAAAATGACCTAAATGTTCAACCAATGACACAAAATCACTTATTGGATGCACAAGATTGGTTAAAAACCCTAATTGGACGAGAATAAGCCTTGGGAGGACGAAAATGACCTAAATGTTCAACCAATGACACAAAATCACTTATTGGATGCACAAGATTGGTTAAAAACCCTAATTGGATGAGAATAAGCTTTTGGAGGACATAAATGACCTAAATGTTCAACCAATGAAACAAATGTACTTATTGGATGCACAAGATTGTTAAAAAACCCTAATTGGACGAGAATATGCCTTGGGAGGACGAAAATGACCTAAATGTTCAACCAATGGCATAAAATCACTTATTGGATGCACAAGATTGTTAAAAATCCCTAATTGGACGAGAATAAGCCTAGGGAGGACGAAAATGACCTAAATGTTCAACCAATGACACAAAATCACTTATTGGATGCACAAGATTGGTTAAAAACCCTAATTGGACGAGAATAAGCCTTGGGAGGACGAAAATGACCTAAATGTTCAACCAATGACACAAAATCACTTATTGGATGCACAAGATTGGTTAAAAACCCTACTTGGGCGAGAATAAGCCTTGGGAGGACGAAAATGACCTAAATGTTCAACCAATGACACAAAATCACTTATTGGATGCACAAGATTGGTTAAAAACCCTAATTGGACGAGAATAAGCCTTGGGAGGACGAAAATGACCTAAATGTTCAACCAATGACACAAAATCACTTATTGGATGCACAAGATTGGTTAAAAACCCTAATTGGACGAGAATAAGCCTTGGGAGGACGAAAATGACCTAAATGTTCAACCAATGACACAAAATCACTTATTGGATGCACAAGATTGGTTAAAAACCCTAATTGGACAAGAATAAGCCTTTGGAGGACGAAAATGACCTAAATGTTCAACCAATGACACAAATGTACTTATTGGATGCACAAGATTGGTTAAAAACCCTAATTGGACGAGAATAAGCCTTGGGAGGACGAAAATGACCTAAATGTTCAACCAACAACACAAATGTACTTATTGGATGCACAAGATTGGTTAAAAACCCTAATTGGACGAGAATAAGCCTTGGGAGGACGAAAATGACCTAAATGTTCAACCAACGACACAAATGTACTTATTGGATGCACAAGATTGGTTAAAAACCCTAATTGGGCGAGATTAAGCCTTGGGAGGACGAAAATGACCTAAATATTCAACCAATGACACAAAATCACTTATTGGATGCACAAGATTGGTTAAAAACCCTAATTGGACGAGAATAAGCCTTGGGAGGACGAAAATGACCTAAATGATCAACCAATGACACAAAATCACTTATTGGATGCACATGATTGGTTAAAAACCCTAATTGGACAAGAATAAGCCTAGGGAGGACGAAAATGACACAAATGTTCAACCAATGACACAAATGTACTTATTGGATGCACAAGATTGGTTAAAAACCCTTATTGGACTAGAATAAGCCTTAAGAGGACGAAAATAACCTAAATATTCAACCAATGACACAAATGTACTTATTGGATGCACAAGATTGGTTAAAACCCCTAATTGGACAAGAATAAGCCTAGGGAGGACAAAAATGACCTAAATGTTCAACCAATGAAACAAAATCACTTATTGGATGCACAAGATTGGTTAAAAACCCTAATTGGAAGAGAATAAGCCTTGGGAGGACGAAAATGACCTAAATGTTCAACCAATGACACAAATGTACTTATTGGATGCACAAGATTGGTTAAAAACCCTAATTGGATGAGAATAAACCTTGGGAGGACGAAAATGACCTAAATGTTCAACCAATGACACAAAATCACTTATTGGATGCAAAAGATTGGTTAAAAACCCTAATTGGACGAGAATAAGCCTTGGGAGGACGAAAATGACCTAAATGTTCAACCAATGACACAAAATCACTTATTGGATGCACAAGATTGGTTAAAAACCCTAATTGGACGAGAATAAGCCTTAGGAGGACGAAAATGACCTAAATGTTAAACCAATGACACAAATGTACTTATTGGATGCACAAGATTGGTTAAAAACCCTAATTGGACGAGAATAAGCCTAGGAAGGACGAAAATGACCTAAATGTTCAACCAATGACACAAAATCACTTATTGTATGCACAAGATTGGTTAAAATCCCTAATATGACGAGGCTAAGCCTTGGGAGTACGAAAATGACCTAAATGTTCAACCAATGACACAAAATCACTTATTGGATGCACAAGATTGGTTAAAAACCCTAATTGGACGAGAATAAGCCTTGGGAGGACGAAAATGACCTAAATGTTCAACCAATGACACAAAATCACTTATTGGATGCACAAGATTGGTTAAAAACCCTAATTGGACGAGAATAAGCCTTGGGAGGACGAAAATGACCTAAATGATCAACCAATGACACAAAATCACTTATTGGATGCACAAGATTAGTTAAAAACCCTAATTGGACGAGAATAAGCCTTGGGAGGACGATAATGACCTAAATGTTCAACCAATGACACAAAATCACTTATTGGATGCACAAGATTGGTTAAAAACCCTAATTGGACGAGAATAAGTCTTGGGAGGACGAAAATGACCTAAATGTTCAACCAATGACACAAAATCACTTATTGGATACACAAGATTGGTTAAAAACCCTAATTGGACGAGAATAAGCCTTGGGATGACGAAAATGACCTAAATGTTCAACCAATGACACAAAATCACTTATTGGATGCACAAGATTGGTTAAAAACCCTAATTGGACGAGAATAAGCCTAGGGAGGACAAAAATGACCTAAATGTTCAACCAATGACACAAAATCACTTATTGGATGCACATGATTGGTTAAAAACCCTAATTGGACAAGAATAAGCTTAGGGAGGACGAAAATGACCTAAATGTTCAACCAATGACACAAATGTACTTATTGGATGCACAAGATTGGTTAAAAACCCTAATTGGACGAGAATAAGCCTTGGGAGGACGAAAATGACCTAAATGTTCAACCAATGACACAAAATCAATTATTGGATGCACAATATTGGTTTAAAACCCTAATTGGACTAGAATAAGCCTTGGAAGGACGAAAATGACCTAAATGTTCAACCAATGACACAAAATCACTTATTGGATGCACAAGATTGGTTAAAAACCCTAATTGGACGAGAATAAGCCTTGGGAGGACGAAAATGACCTAAATGATCAACCAATGACACAAAATCACTTATTGGATGCACATGATTGGTTAAAAACCCTAATTGGACAAGAATAAGCCTAGGGAGGACGAAAATGACACAAATGTTCAACCAATGACACAAATGTACTTATTGGATGCACAAGATTGGTTAAAAACCCTAATTGGACTAGAATAAGCCTTAAGAGGACGTAAATGACCTAAATGTTCAACCAATGACACAAATGTACTTATTGGATGCACAAGATTGGTTAAAACCTGATAAGGATCTCAAGAGCATGAAGATGATCCATATTTTTAATAAATTAGGATGAACTTTATTTATTTTTATTTGGTTTGTAATAATTTTTAGTTTGCTTTAATTTGGAATTCTAATAGTTTTAATATAGACTTAGTTGATGTTATATGTAAGTGAAGATACTTTGCTTCCTTACATTTAGTTTATTTTTATAATAAAAAAATGATGTAACCCCAATTTGGGCCTGGAGAATGGTGTCACTTATGACCCATTTAGGTTTAGAGATAATTTTACTATAACTATGAATTTGTAACCTCATTGAAGGGGAATGAATTTTTTTGAATGAATTAAAATTTCTCTAATGAGAATTGTGAGTGAGTTAGGTCTCCTCTTCTTGGATTAGAACTTGTTTGAGTCTTATCAATGGCTTCCTTACCATTGTGGCGATTCTTCATTGGCTTATCAATCATTCCTTGATTGTGGCGCCTTCTTCATCTTCTCAACCTAATCCATCTTTCGTTTCTTTATAATTTTTAGTTTCCTTTACATTAAACCCTAATTACACAATTTCTACCAATTTTCGTGTTCAACAACCTGCAATCATATCTCGAGTTTTATTAACTTGTTTTCGGTGATTCAACATCCTAACTTGCGTTTCGGAACGTCATCTTTCACCTCGTTTTGGAATCGCCCAATTCGGAGTTTCGTATCTCTGTTTATCGCAATCTCCAGCAATACGCGATTTTTGGATCCAATCTGTAAGTTTCCAACCTAGAACGATCCTTATAGTTTTCAAGACAAACAAATCCATATCATTTGGTATCAAAGCTTTAGGTTGAGAAGATGAAGAAGGCGCCACAATCAAGGAATAGTGCTATGAACAACCCCTAATTGGACGAGAATAATCCTAGGGAGGACAAAAATGACCTAAATGTTCAACCAATGAAACAAAATCACTTATTGGATGCACAAGATTGGTTAAAAACCCTAATTGGAAGAGAATAACCCTTGGGAGGACGAAAATGACCTAAATGTTCAACCAATGACACAAATGTACTTATTGGATGCGCAAGATTGGTTAAAAACCCTAATTGGACTAGAATAAGCCTTGGGAGGACGAAAATTACCTAAATGTTCAACCAATGACACAATATCACTTATTGGATGCACAAGATTGGTTAAAAACCCTAATTGGACAAGAATAAGCCTAGGGAGGACGAAAATGACCTAAATGTTCAACCAATGACACAAATGCACTTATTGGATGCATAAGATTGGTTAAAAACCCTAACTGGACGAGAATAAGCCTAGGGAGGACGAAAATGACCTAAATGTTCAACCAATGATACAAATGTACTTATTGGACGCACAAGATTGGTTAAAAACCCTAATTGGACGAGAATAAGCATAAGGAGGACGAAAATGACCTAAATGTTCAACCAATGACACAAAATTACTTATTGGATGCACAAGATTGGTTAAAAACCCTAATTGGACGAGAATAAGCCTTGGGAAGACGAAAATGACCTAAATGTTCAACCACTGACACAAATGTACTTATTGGATGCA
>JBBPBP010000643.1:0-30085 GCA_037974735.1 Cicer chorassanicum
TCCTCCCTAGGCTTATTCTCGTCCAATTAGGGTTTTTAACCAATCTTGTGCATCCAATAAGTGATTTTGTGTCATTGGTTGAACATTTAGGTCATTTTCGTCCTCCTAAGGCTTATTCTCGTCCAATTAGGGTTTTTAACCAATCTTGTGCATCCAATAAGTACATTTGTGTCATTGGTTGAACATTTAGGTCATTTTCGTCCTCCCTAGGCTTATTCTTGTCCAATTAGCATTTTTAACCAATCTTGTGCATCCAATAAGTAATTTTGTGTCATTGGTTGAACATTTAGGTCATTTTCGTCCTCCCAAGGCTTATACTCGTACAATTAGGGTTTTTAACCAATCTTGTGCATCCAATAAGTACATTTGTGTCATTGGTTGAAGATTTAGGTCATTTTGGTCCTCCCTAGGCTTATTCTCTTCCAAATAGGGTTTTTAACAAATCTTGTGCATCCAATAAGTACATTTGTGTCATTGGTTGAAGATTTAGGTCATTTTCGTCCTCCCTAGGCTTATTCTCGTCCAATAAGGGTTTTTAACCAATCTTGTGCATCCAATAAGTGATTTTGTGTCATTGGTTGAACATTTAGGTCATTTTCGTCCTCCTAAGGCTTATTCTTGTCCAATTAGGGTTTTTAACCAATCTTGTGCATCTAATAAGTACATTTTTGTCATTGGTTGAACAATTAGGTCATTTTCGTCCTCCCAAGGATTATTCTCGTCCAATTAGGGTTTTTAACCAATCTTGTGCATCCAATAAGTGATTTTGTGTCATTGGTTGAACATTTAGGTCATTTTCGTCCTCCCAAGGCTTATTCTCTTCCAATTAGAGTTTTTAACCAATCTTGTGCATCCAATAAGTGATTTTGTGTCATTGGTTGAACATTTAGGTCATTTTTGTCCTCCCTAGGCTTATTCTCGTCCAATTAGGGTTTTTAACCAATATTGTGCATCCTATAAGTACATTTGTGTCATTAGTTGAACATTTAGGTCATTTTCGTCCACTTAAGGGTTATTCTCGTCCAATTAGGGTTTTTAACCAATCTTGTGCATCCAATAAGTACATTTGTGTCATTGGTTGAACATTTAGGTCATTTTCATCCTCCCTAGGCTTATTCTTGTCCAATTAGGGTTTTTAACCAACCATGTGCATCCAATAAGTGATTTTGTGTCATTGGTTGAACATTTAGGTCATTTTCGTCCTCCCTAGGCTTATTCTCGTCCAATTAGGGTTTTTAACCAATCTTGTGCATCCAATAAGTACATTTGTGTCATTGGTTGAACCTTTAGGTTATTTTTGTCCTCCCAAGGCTTATTCTCGTCCAATTAGGGTTTTTAACCAATCTTGTGCATCCAATAAGTGATTTTGTGTCATTGGTTGAACATTTAGGTCATTTTCGTCCTCCCTAGGCTTATTCTCGTCCAATTAGGGTTTTTAACCAATCTTGTGCATCCAATAAGTGATTTTGTGCCATTGGTCGAACATTTAGGTCATTTTCGTCCTCCCAAGGCTTATTCTCGTCCAATTAGGGTTTTTAACCAATCTTGTGCATCCAATAAGTGATTTTGTGTCATTGGTTGAACATTTAGGTCATTTTCGTCCTCCCAAGGCTTATTCTCGTCCAATTAGGGTTTTTAACCAATCTTGTGCATCCAATAAGTGATTTTGTGTCATTGGTTGAACATTTAGGTCATTTTCGTCCTCCCAAGGCTTATTCTCGTCCAATTAGGGTTTTTAACCAATCTTGTGCATCCAATAAGTGATTTTGTGTCATTGGTTGAACATTTAGGTCATTTTCGTCCTCCCAAGGCTTATTCTCGCCCAAGTAGGGTTTTTAACCAATCTTGTGCATCCAATAAGTGATTTTGTGTCATTGGTTGAACATTTAGGTCATTTTCGTCCTCCCAAGGCTTATTCTCGTCCAATTAGGGTTTTTAACCAATCTTGTGCATCCAATAAGTGATTTTGTGTCATTGGTTGAACATTTAGGTCATTTTCGTCCTCCCAAGGCTTATTCTCTTCCAATTAGGGTTTTTAACCAATCTTGTGCATCCAATAAATACATTTGTGTCGTTGGTGGAACATTTAGGTCATTTTTGTCCTCCCAAGGCTTATTCTCGTCCAATTAGGGTTTTTAACCAATCTTGTGCATCCAATAAGTACATTTGTGTCATTGGTTGAACATTTAGGTCATTTTCGTCCTCCCAAGGCTTATTCTCGTCCAATTAGGGTTTTTAACCAATCTTGTGCATCCAATAAGTGATTTTGTGTCATTGGTTGAACATTTAGGTCATTTTCGTCCTCCCAAGGCTTATTCTCGGTTAATTAAGGTTTTTAACCAATCTTGTGCATCCAATAAGTACATTTGTGTCATTGGTTGAACATTTAGGTCATTTTTCGTCCTCCCAAGGCTTATTCTCGTCCAATTAGGGTTTTAACCAATCTTGTGCATCCAATAAGTACATTTGTGTCATTGGATGAACATTTAGGTCATTTTTGTCCTCCCAAGGCTTATTCTTGTCCAATTAGGGTTTTTAACCAATCTTGTGCATCCAATAAGTACATTTGTGTCATTGGTTGAACATTTAGGTCATTTTCGTCCTCCCAAGGCTTATTCTCGTCCAATTAGGGTTTTTAACCAATCTTGTGCATCCAATAAGTGATTTTGTATCATTGGTTATACATTTAGGTCATTTTCGTCCTCCCAAGGCTTATTCTCGTCCAATTAGGGTTTTTAACCAATCTTGTGCATCCAATAAGTGATTTTGTGTCATTGGTTGAACATTTAGGTCATTTTCGTCCTCCCAAGGCTTATTCTCGTCAATTTAAGGTTTTTAACCAATCTTGTGCATCCAATAAGTACATTTGTGTCATTGGTTGAACATTTAGGTCATTTTCGTCCTCCCAAGGCTTATTCTCGTCCAATTAGGGTTTTTAACCAATCTTGTGCATCCAATAAGTACATTTGTGTCATTGGTTGAACATTTAGGTCATTTTCGTCCTCCCAAGGCTTATTCTCGTCCAATTAGGGTTTTTAACCAATCTTGTGCATCCAATAAGTGATTTTGTGTCATTGGTTGAACATTTAGGTCATTTTCGTCCTCCCAAGGCTTATTCTCGTCCAATTACGGTTTTTAACCAATATTGTGGATCCAATAACTGATTTTGTGTCATTGGTTGAACACTTAGGTCATTTTCGTCCTCCCAAGGCTTATTCTCGTCCAATTAGGGTTTTTAACCAATATTGTGGATCCAATAAGTGATTTTGTGTCATTGGTTGAACATTTAGGTCATATTCGTCCTCCCAAGGCTTATTCTCGTCCAATTAGGGTTTTTAACCAATCTTGTGCATCCAATAAGTACATTTGTGTCATTGGTTGAACATTTAGGTCATTTTCGTCCTCCCTAGGCTTATTCTCGTCCAATTAGGGTTTTTAACCAATCTTATGCATCCAATAAGTGATTTTGTTACATTGGTTGAACATTTAGGTCATTTTCGTCCTCCCAAGGCTTATTCTCGTCCAATTAGGGTTTTTAACCAATCTTGTGCATCCAATAAGTACATTTGTGTCATTGGTTGAACATTTAGGTCATTTTCGTCCTCCCAAGGCTTATTCTCGTCCAATTAGGGTTTTTAACCCATCTTGTGCATCCAATAAGTGATTTTGTGTCATTGGTTCAACATTTAGGTCATTTTCGTCCTCCCAAGGCTTATTCTCGTCCAATTAGGGTTTTTAACCAATCTTGTGCATCCAATAAGTGATTTTGTGTCATTGGTTGAACATTTAGGTCATTTTCGTCCTCCCAAGGCTTATTCTCGTCCAATTAGGGATTTTAACCAATCTTGTGCATCCAATAAGTGATTTTGTGTCATTGGTTGAACATTTAGGTCATTATCCTCCTCCCAAGGCTTTTTCTCGTCCAATTAGGGTTTTTAACCAATCTTGTGCATCCAATAAGTGGTTTTGTGTCATTGGTTGAACATTTAGGTCATTTTCGTCCTCCCAAGGCTTATTCTCGTCCAATTAGGGTTTTTAACCAATCTTGTGCATCCAATAAGTGATTTTGTGTCATTGGTTGAACATTTAGGTCATTTTCGTCCTCCCAAGGCTTATTCTCGTCCAATTACAGTTTTTAACCAATCTTGTGCATCCATTAAGTACATTTGTGTCATTGGTTGAACATTTAGGTCATTTTCGTCCTCCCAAGGCTTATTCTCGTCCAATTCGGGTTTTTAACCAATCTTGTGCATCCAATAAGTACATTTGTGTCATTGGTTGAACATTTACGTCATTTTCGTCCTCCCAAGGCTTATTCTCGTCCAGTTACGGTTTTTATCCAATCTTGTGCATCCAATAAGTGATTTTGTGTCATTGGTTGAACATTTAGGTCATTTTCGTCCTCCCAAGGCTTATTCTCGTCCAATTAGGGTTTTTAACCAATCTTGTGCATCCAATAAGTGATTTTGTGTCATTGGTTGAACATTTAGGTCATTTTCGTCCTCCCAAGGCTTATTCTCGTCCAATTAGGGTTTTTAACCGATCTTGTGTGCATCCAATAAGTACATTTGTGTCATTGGTTGAACATTTAGGTCATTTTCGTCCTCCCAAGGCTTATTCTCGTCCAATTAGGGTTTTTAACCAATCTTGTGCATCCAATAAGTGATTTTGTGTCATTGGTTGAACATTTAGGTCATTTTCGTCCTCCCAAGGCTTATTCTCGTCTAATTAGGGTTTTTAACCAATCTTGTGCATCCAATAAGTACATTTATGTCATTAGTTGAACATTTAGGTCATTTTCGTCCTCCAAAGGATTATTCTCGTCCAATTAGGGTTTTTAACCAATCTTGTGCATCCAATAAGTGATATTGTGTCATTGGTTGAACATTTAGGTCATTTTCGTCCTCCCAAGGCTTATTCTCGTCCAATTAGGGTTTTTAACCAATCTTGTGCATCCAATAAGTGATTTTGTGTCGTTGGTTGAACATTTAGGTCATTTTCGTCCTCCCAAGGCTTATTCTCGTCTAGTTAGGGTTTTTAACTAATCTTGTGCATCCAATAAGTACATTTGTGTCATATTTGAACATTTAGGTCATTTTCGTCCTCCCAAGGCTTATTCTCGTCCAATTAGGGTTTTTAACCAATCTTGTGCATCCAATAAGTGATTTTGTGTCATTGGTTGAACATTTAGGTCATTTTCGTCCTCCCAAGGCTTATTCTCGTCCAATTAGGGTTTTTAACCAATCTTGTGCATCCAATAAGTGATTTTGCGCCATTGGTTGAACATTTAAGTCCTTTTCGTCCTCCCAAGGCTTATTCTCGTCCAATAAGGGTTTTTAACCAATCTTGTCCCTCGAATAAGTACATTTGTGTCATTGGTTAAAGATTTAGGTCATTTTCGTCCTCCCAAGGCTTATTCTCGTCCAATTAGGGTTTTTAACCAATCTTGTGCATCCAATAAGTGATTTTGTGTCATTGGTTGAACATTTAGGTCATTTTCGTCCTCCCAAGGCTTATTCTCGTCCAATTAGGGTTTTTAACCAATCTTGTGCATCCAATAAATACATTTGTGTCATTGGATGAACATTTAGGTCATTTTCGTCCTCCCAAGGCTTATCCTCTTGCAATTAGGGTTTTTAACCAATCTTGTGCATCCAATAAGTGATTTTGTGTCATTGGTTGAACATTTAGGTCATTTTCATCCTCCCAAGGCTTATTCTCGTCCAATTAGGGTTTTTAACCAATCTTGTGCATCCAATAAGTGATTTTGTGTCATTGTTTGAACATTTAGGTCATTTTCATCCTCCCAAGGCTTAATCTCGTCCAATTAGGGTTTTTAACCAATTTTGTGCATCCAATAAGTGATTTTGTGTCATTGGTTGAACATTTAGGTCATTTTCGTCCTCCCAAGGCTTATTCTCTTCCAATTAGGGTTTTTAACCAATCTTGTGCATCCAATAAGTGATTTTGTGTCATTGGTTGAACATTTAGGTCATTTTCGTCCTCCCAACGCTTATTCTCTTCCAATTAGGGTTTTTAACCAATCAAGTGCATCCAATAAGTGATTTTGTGTCATTGGTTGAACATTTAGGTCATTTTCGTCCTCCCAAGGCTTATTCTCGTCCAATTAGGGTTTATAACTAATCTTGTGCATCCAATAAATGATTTTGTGCCATTGGTTGAACATTTAGGTCATTTTCGTCCTCCCAAGGCTTATTCTCGTCATATTAGGGTTTTTAACCAATCTTGTGCGTCCAATAAGTGATTTTGTGTCATTGGTTGAACATTTAGGTCATTTTCGTCCTCCCAAGGCTTATTCTCTTCCAATTAGGGTTTTTAACCAATCTTGTGCATCCAATAAGTGATTTTGTGTCATTGGTTGAACATTTAGGTGATTTTCGTCCTCCCAAAGCTTATTCTCGTCCAAATAGGGTTTTTAACCAATCTTGTGCATCCAATAAGTGATTTTGTGTCATTGGTTGAACATGTAGGTCATTTTCGTCCTCCCAAGGCTTATTCTCGTCCAATTAGGGTTTTTAACCAATCTTGTGCATCCAATAAGTACATTTGTGTCATTGGTTGAACATTTATGTCATTTTCGTCCTCCCAAGGCTTATTCTTGTCCAATTAGGGTTCTTAACCAATCTTGTGCATCCAATAAGTACATTTGTGTCATTGGTTGAACATTTAGGTCATTTTCGTCCTCCCAAGGCTTATTCTCGTCCAATTAGGGTTTTTAACCAATCTTGTGCATCCAATAAGTGATTTTGTGTCATTGGTTGAACATTTAGGTCATTTTCGTCCTCCCAAGGCTTATTCTCGTCCAATTAGGGTTTTTAACCAATCTTGTGCATCCAATAAGTACATTTGTGTCATTGGTTGAACATTTAGGTCATTTTCGTCCTCCCAAGGCTTATTCTCCTCCAATTAGGGGTTTTAACCAATCTTGTGCATCCAATAAGCGAATTTGTGTCATTGGTTGAACATTTAGGTCATTTTCGTCCTCCCAAGGCTTATTCTCGTCCAATTAGGGTTTTTAACCAATCTTGTGCATCCAATAAGTACATTTGTGTCATTGGTTGAACATTTAGGTCATTTTCGTCCTCTCAAGGCTTATTCTCGTCCAATTAGGGTTTTTAACCAATCTTGTGCATCCAATAAGTGATTTTGTGTCATTGGTTGAACATTTAGGTCATTTTCGTCCTCCCAAGGCTTATTCTCTATTAATTAGGGTTTTTAACCAATCTTGTGAATCCAATAAGTACATTTGTGTCATTGGTTGAATATTTAGGTCATTTTCGTCCTCCCAAGGCTTATTCTCGTCCAATTAGGGTTTTTAACCAATCTTGTGCATCCAATAAGTGATTTTGTGTCATTGGTTGAACATTTAGGTCATTTTCGTCCTCCCAAGGCTTATTCTCGTCCAATTAGGGTTTTTAACCAATCTTGTGCATCCAATAAGTACATTTGTGTCATTGGTTGAACATTTAGGTCATTTTCGTCCTCCAAAGGCTTATTCTCTTCCAATTAGGGTTTTTAACCAATCTTGTGCATCCAATAAGTGATTTTGTGTCATTGGTTGAACATTTAGGTCATTTTCGTCCTCCCAAGGCTTATTCTCTTCCAATTAGGGTTTTTAACCAATCTTGTGCATCCAATAAGTGATTTTGTGTCATTGGTTGAACATTTAGGTCATTTTCGTCCTCCCAAGGCTTATTCTCGTCCAATTAAGGTTTATAACCAATCTTGTGCATCCAATAAGTGATTTTGTGCCATTGGTTAAACATTTAAGTCATTTTCGTCCTCCCAAGACTTATTCTCGTCCTATTAGGGTTTTTAACCAATCTTGTGCATCCAATAAGTGATTTTCTGTCATTGGTTGAACATTTAGGTCATTTTCGTCCTCCCAAGGCTTATTCTCTTCCAATTAGGGTTTTTAACCAATCTTGTGCATCCAATAAGTGATTTTGTGTCATTGGTTGAACATTTAGGTCATTTTCGTCCTCCCAAGGCTTATTCTCTTCCAATTAGGGTTTTTAACCAATCTTGTGCATCCAATAAGTGATTTTCTGTCATTGGTTGAACATTTAGGTCATTTTCGTCCTCCCTAGGCTTATTCTCCTCTAATTAGGGTTTTTAACAAATCTTGTGCATCCAATAAATGATTTTGTGTCATTGGTTGAACATTTAGGTCATTTTCGTCCTCCCAAGGCTTATTCTCTTCCAATTAGGGTTTTTAACCAATCTTGTGCATCCAATAAGTGATTTTGTGTCATTGGTTGAACATTTAGGTCATTTTCGTCCTCCCAAGGCTTATTCTCGTCCAATTAGGGTTTATAACAAATCTTGTGCATCCAATAAGTGATTTTGTGCCATTGGTTGAACATTTAGGTCATTTTCGTCCTCCCAAGGCTTATTCTCGTAGAATTAGGGTTTATAACCAATCTTGTGCATCCAATAAGTGATTTTGTGCCATTGGTTGAACATTTAGGTCATTTTCATCCTCCCAAGTCTTATTCTCGTCCTATTAGGGTTTTTAACCAATCTTGTGCATCCAATAAGTGATTTTGTGTCATTGGTTGAACATTTAGGTCATTTTCGTCCTCCCAAGGCTTATTCTCTTCCAATTAGGGTTTTTAACCAATCTTGTGCATCCAATAAGTTATTTTGTGTCATTGGTTGAACATTTAGGTCATTTTCCTCCTCCCTAGGCTTATTCTCTTCCAATTAGTGTTTTTAACCAATCTTGTGCATCGAATAAGTGATTTTGTGTCATTGGTTAAACACTTAGGTCATTTTCGTCCTCCCTAGGCTTATTCTCATCCAATTAGGGTTTTTAACCAATCTTGTGCATCCAATAAGTACGTTGGTGTCTTTGGCTGAACATTTAGGTCTTTTTCGTCCTCCCTAGGCTTATTCTCATCCAATTAGGGTTTTTAACCAATCTTGTGCATCCAATAAGTGATTTTGTGTCATTGGTTGAACATTTTGGTCATTTTCATCCTCCCAAGGCTTATTCTCGTCCTACTAGGGTTTTTAACCAATCTTGTGCGTCCAATAAGTGATTTTGTGTCATTGGTTGAACATTTAGGTCATTTTCGTCCTCCCAAGGCTTATTCTCTTCCAATTAGGGTTTTTAACCAATCTTGTGCATCCAATAAGTGATTTTGTGTCATTGGTTGAACATTTAGGTCATTTTCGTCCTCCCCAGGCTTATTCTCGTCCAATTAGGGTTTTTAACCAATCTTGTGCATCAAATAAGTGATTTTGTGTCATTGGTTGAACATTTAGGTCATTTTCGTCCTCCCTAGGCTTATTCTCGTCTAATTAGGGTTTTTAACCAATCTTGTGCATCCAATAAGTGATTTTGTGTCATTGGTTGAACATTTAGGTCATTTTCGTCCTCCTTAGGCTTATTCTCGTCCAATTAGGGTTTTTAACAATCTTGTGCATCCAATAAGTACATTTGTGTCATTCGTTGAACTTTTAGGTCATTTTCGTCCTCCCAAGGCTTATTCTCGTCCAATTTGGGTTTTTAACCAATCTTGTGCATCCAATAAGTACATTTGCGTCATTGGTTGAACATTTAGGTCATTTTCGTCCTCCCTAGGCTTATTCTCCTCCAATTAGGGTTTTTAACCAATCTTGTGTATAAAATAAGTGATTTTGTGTCATTGGTTGAACATTTAGGTCATTATCGTCCTCCCTAGGCTTATTCTCGTCCAATTAGGGTTTTTAATCAATCTTGTGCATCCAATAAGTACATTTGTGTCATTGGTTGAACATTTAGGTCATTTTCGTCCTCCCAAGGCTTATTCTCGTCCAATTAGGGTTTTTAACCAATCTTGTGCATCCAATAAGTACATTTGTGTCATTGGTTGAACATTTAGGTCATTTTCGTCCTCCAAAGGCTTATTCTCGTCCAATTAGGGTTTTTAACAAATCTTGTGCATCCAATAAGTGATTTTGTGTCATTGGTTAAACATTTAGGTCATTTTCGTGCTCCCAAGGCTTATTCTCGTCCAATTAGGGTTTTTAACCAATCTAGTGCATCCTATAAGTACATTTGTGTCATTGGTTGGACATTTAGGTCATGTTCGTCTTCCCAAGGCTTATTCTCGTCCAGTTAGGGTTTTTAACCAATCTTGTGCATCCAATAAGTACATTTGTGTCATTGGTTGAACATTTAGGTCATTTTCGTCCTCCCAAGGCTTATTCTCGTCCAATTAGGGTTTTTAATCAATCTTGTGCATCCAATAAATGATTTTGTGTCATTGGTTGAACATTTAGGTCATTTTCGTCCTCCCAAGGCTTATTCTCGTCCAATTAGGGTTTTTAACCAATCTTGTGCATCCAATAAGTGATTTTGTGTCATTGGTTGAACATTTAGGTCATTTTCGTCCTCCCAAGGCTTATTGTCGTCCAACTGGGATTTTGACCAATCTTGTGCATACAATAAGTGATTTTGTGTCATTGGTTGAACATTTAGGATATTTTCGTCCTCCCTAAGCTTATTCTCGTCCAATTATGGTTTTTAACCAATCTTGTGCATCCAATAAGTACATTTGTGTCATTGGTTGAACATTTAGGTCATTTTCGTCCTCCCAAGGCTTATTCTCGTCCAATTAGGGTTTTTAACCAATCTTGTGCATCCAATAAGTGATTTTGTGTCATTGGTTGAACATTTAGGTCATTTTCGTCCTCCCAAGGCTTATTCTCTTCCAATTAGGGTTTTTAACCAATCTAGTGCATCCAATAAGTACATTTGTGTCATTGGTTGAACATTAAGGTTATTTTCATCCTCCCAAGGCTTATTCTCGTCCAATTAGGGTTTTTAACCAATCTTGTGCATCCAATAAGTACATTTGTGTCATTGGTTGAACATTTAGGTCATTTTCGTCCTCCCAAGGCTTATTCTCGTCCAATTAGGGTTTTTAACCAATCTTGTGGATCCAATAAGTACATTTGTGTCATTGGTTGAACATTTAGGTCATTTTCGTCCTCCCAAGGCTTATTCTCGTCCAATTAGGGTGTTTAACCAATCTTTTGCATCCAATAAGTACATTTGTGTCATTGGTTGAACATTTAGGTCATTTTCGTCCTCCCTAGGCTTATTCTCGTCCAATTAGGGTTTTTAACCAATCTTGTGCATCCAATAAGTACATTTGTGTCGTTGGTTGAACATTTAGGTCATTTTCCTCCTTCCAAGGCTTATTTTCGTCCAATTAGGGTTTTAAACCAATCTTGTGCATCCAATAAGTACATTTGTGTCATTGGTTGAACATTTAGGTCATTTTCGTCCTCCCTAGGCTTATTCTCGTCCAATTAGGGTTTTTAACCAATCTTGTGCATCCAATAAGTGATTTTGTGTCATTGGTTGAACATTTAGGTCATTTTCGTCCTCCTAAGGCTTATTCTCGTCCAATTAGTGTTTTTAACCAATCTTGTGCATCCAATAAGTACATTTGTGTCATTGGTTGAACATTTAGGTCATTTTCGTCCTCCCTAGGCTTATTCTTGTCCAATTAGGATTTTTAACCAATCTTGTGCATCCAATAAGTGATTTTGTGTCATTGGTTGAACATTTAGGTCATTTTCGTCCTCCCAAGGCTTATATTCGTCCAATTAGGGTTTTTAACCAATCTTGTGCATCCAATAAGTACATTTGTGTCATTGGTTGAACATTTAGGTCATTTTCGTCCTCCCTAGGCTTATTCTTGTCCAATTAGGATTTTTAACCAATCTTGTGCATCCAATAAGTGATTTTGTGTCATTGGTTGAACATTTAGGTCATTTTCGTCCTCCCAAGGCTTATATTCGTCCAATTAGGGTTTTTAACCAATCTTGTGCATCCAATAAGTACATTTGTGTCATTGGTTGAACATTTAGGTCATTTTCGTCCTCCCAAGGCTTATTCTCTTCCAATTAGGGTTTTTAACCAATCTTGTGCATCCAATAAGTGATTTTGTGTCATTGGTTGAACATTTAGGTCATTTTTGTCCTCCCTAGCCTTATTCTCGTCCAATTAGGGTTTTTAACCAATCTTGTGCATCCAATAAGTACATTTGTGTCATTAGTTAAACATTTAGGTCATTTTCATCCTCTTAAGGCTTATTCTCGTCCAATTAGGGTTTTTAACCAATCTTGTGCATCCAATAAGTGATTTTGTGTCATTGGTTGAACATTTAGGTCATTTTCGTCCTCCCAAGGCTTATTCTCGTCCAATTAGGGTTTTTAACCAATCTTGTGCATCCAATAAGTGATTTTGTGTCATTGGTTGAACATTTAGGTCATTTTCGTCCTCCCAAGGCTTATTCTCGTCCAATTAGGGTTTTTAACCAATCTTGTGCATCGAATAAGTACATTTGTGTCATTGGTTGAACATTTAGGTCATTTTCGTTCTCCCAAGGCTTATTCTCGTCCAATTAGGGTTTTTAACCAATCTTGTGCATCCAATAAGTACATTTGTGTCATTGGTTGAACATTTAGGTCATTTTCGTCCTCCCAAGGCTTATTCTCATCCAATTAGGGTTTTTAACCAATCTAGTGCATCCAATAAGTACATTTGTGTCATTGGTTGAACATTTAGGTCATTCTCGTCCTCCCAAGTCTTATTCTCGTCCAATTAGGTTTTTTAACCAATCTTGTGCATCCAATAAGTACATTTGTGTCATTGGTTGAATATTTAGGTCATTTTCCTCCTCCCAAGGCTTATTCTCGTCCAGTTAGGGTTTTTAACCAATCTTGTGCATCCAATAAGTACATTTGTGTCATTGGTTGAACATTTAGGTCATTTTCGTCCTCCCTAGGCTTATGCTCGTCCAATTAGGGTTTTTAACCAATCTAGTGCATCCAATAAGTACATTTGTGTCATTGGTTGAACATTTAGGTCATTTTCGTCCTCCCAAGTCTTATTCTCGTCCAATTAGGGTTTTTAACCAATCTTGTGCATCCAATAAGTACATTTGTGTCATTGGTTGAACATTTAGGTCATTTTCGTCCTCCCAAGGCTTATTCTCGTCAAATTAGGGTTTTTAACCAATCTTGTGCATCCAATAAGTACATTTGTGTATTTGGTTGAACATTTAGGTCATTTTCGTCCTCCCAAGGCTTATTCTCGTCCAATTAGGGTTTTTAACCAATCTTGTGCATCCAATAAGTGATTTTGTGTCATTGGTTGAACATTTAGGTCATTTTCGTCCTCCCAAGGCTTATTCTCGTCCAATTAGGGTTTTTGACCAATCTTGTGCATCCAATAACTGATTTTGTGTCATTGGTTGAACATTTAGGTCATTTTCGTCCTCCCAAGGCTTATTCTCTTCCAATTAGGGTTTTTAACCAATCTTGTGCATCCAATAAGTGATTTTGTGTCATTGGTTGAACATTTTGGTCATTTTCGTCGTCCCAAGGCTTATTCTCGTCCAATTAGGGTTTTTAACCAATCTTGTGCATCCAATAAGTACATTTGTGTCATTGGTTGAACACTTAGGTCATTTTCGTCCTCCCTAGGCTTATTCTCGTCCAATTAGGGTTTTTCACCAATCTTGTGCATCCAATAAGTGATTTTGTGTCATTGGTTGAACATTTAGGTCATTTTCGTCCTCCCAAGGATTATTCTCGTCCAATTAGGGTTTTTAACCAATCTTGTGCATCCAATAAGTGATTTTGTGTCATTGGTTGAACATTTAGGTCATTTTCGTCCTCCAGGGACTTATTCTCGTCCAATTAGGGTTTTTAACCAATCTTGTGCATCCAATAAGTGATTTTGTGTCATTGTTTGAACATTTAGGTCATTTTCGTCCTCCCAAGGCTTATTCTCGTCCAATTAGGGTTTTTAACAAATCTTGTGCATCCAATAAGTACTTTTGTGTCATTGGTTGAACATTTAGGTCATTTTCGTCCTCCCAATGCTTATTCTCGTCCCATTAGGGTTTTTAACCAATCTTGTGCATCCAATAAGTGATTTTGTGTCATTGGTTGAACATTTAGGTCATTTTCGTCCTCCCAAGGCTTATTCTCTTCCAATTAGGGTTTTTAACCAATCTTGTGCATCCAATAAGTGATTTTGTGTCAATTGTTGAACATTTAGGTCATTTTCATCCTCCCTAGGCTTATTCTCGTCCAATTAGGGTTTTGTGCATCCAATAAGTACATTTGTGTCTTTGGTTGAACATTTAGGTCATTTTCGTCCTCCCAAGGCTTATTCTCGTCCAATTACGGTTTTTAACCAATCTTGTGCATCCAATACGTGATTTTGTGTCATTGGTTGAACATTTAGGTCATTTTCGTCCTCCCTAGGCTTATTCTCCTCCAATTAGGGTTTTTAACCAATCTTGTGCATCCAATAAGTGATTTTGTGTCATTGGTTGAACATTTAGGTCATTTTCGTCCTCCCAAGGCTTATTCTCTTCCAATTAGGGTTTTTAACCAATCTTGTGCATCCAATAAGTGATTTTGTGTCATTGGTTGAACATTTAGGTCATTTTCGTCCTCCCAAGGCTTATTCTCTTCCAATTAGAGTTTTTAACCAATCTTGTGCATCCAATAAGTGATTTTGTGTCATTGGTTGAACATTTAGGTCATTTTTGTCCTCCCTAGGCTTATTCTCGTCCAATTAGGGTTTTTAACCAATATTGTGCATCCTATAAGTACATTTGTGTCATTAGTTGAACATTTAGGTCATTTTCGTCCACTTAAGGGTTATTCTCGTCCAATTAGGGTTTTTAACCAATCTTGTGCATCCAATAAGTACATTTGTGTCATTGGTTGAACATTTAGGTCATTTTCATCCTCCCTAGGCTTATTCTTGTCCAATTAGGGTTTTTAACCAACCATGTGCATCCAATAAGTGATTTTGTGTCATTGGTTGAACATTTAGGTCATTTTCGTCCTCCCTAGGCTTATTCTCGTCCAATTAGGGTTTTTAACCAATCTTGTGCATCCAATAAGTACATTTGTGTCATTGGTTGAACATTTAGGTCATTTTTGTCCTCCTTAGGCTTATTCTCGTCCAATAGGGTTTTTAACCAATCTTGGGCATCCAATAAGTGATTTTGTGTCATTGGTTGAACATTTAGGTCATTTTCGTCCTCCCTAAGCTTATTCTCGTCCAATTAGGGTTTTTAACCGATCTTGTGCATCCAATAAGTACACTTGTGTCATTGGTTGAACATTTAGGTCATTTTCGTCCTCCCAAGGCTTATTCTCGTCCTATTAGGGTTTTTAACCAATCTTGTGCATCCAATAAGTGATTTTGTGTCATTGGTTGAACATTTAGGTCATTTTCGTCCTCCCAAGGCTTATTCTCTTCCAATTAGGGTTTTTAACCAATCTTGTGCATCCAATAAGTAATTTTGTTTCATTGGTTGAACATTTAGGTCATTTTCATTCTCCCAAGGCCTATTCTCGTCCAATTAACGTTTTTAACCAATCTTGTGCATCCAATAAGTGATTTTGTGTTGTTGGTAGAACATTTAGGTCATTTTCGTCCTCCCTAGGCTTATTCTCGTCCAATTAGGGTTTTTAACCAATCTTGTGCTACCAATAAGTGATTTTGTGTCATTGGTTGAACGTCTAGGTCATTTTCTTCCTACCTAGGCTTATTCTCATCCAATTAGGGTTTTTAACCAATCTTGTGCATCCAATAAGTACGTTTGTGTCTTTGGTTGAACATTTAGGTCATTTTCGTCCTCCCAAGGCTTATTCTCTTCCAATTAGGGTTTTTAACCAATCTTGTGCATCCAATAAGTGATTTTGTGTCATT
Organism: Cicer chorassanicum; assembly: GCA_037974735.1. Lineage (NCBI taxonomy): Eukaryota > Viridiplantae > Streptophyta > Magnoliopsida > Fabales > Fabaceae > Cicer > Cicer chorassanicum. The sequence continues at coordinate 15,764 of JBBPBP010000643.1, forward strand.
GGTTGAACATTTAGGTCATTTTCGTCCTCCCAAGGCTTAATCTCGCCCAATTAGGGTTTTTAACCAATCTTGTGCATCCAATAAGTACATTTGTGTCATTGGTTGAACATTTAGGTCATTTTCGTCCTCCCAAGGCTTATTCTCATCCAATTAGGGTTTTTAACCAATCTTGTGCATCCAATAAGTTCATTTGTGTCATTGGTTGAAGATTTAGGTCATTTTCGTCCTCCCTAGGCTTATTCTCGTCCAATTAGGGTTTTTAACCAATCTTGTGCATCCAATAAGTTATTTTGTGTCATTGGTTGAACATTTAGGTCATTTTCGTCCTCCCAAGGCTTATTCTCGTCCAATTAGGGATTTTAACCAATCTTGTGCATCCAATAAGTACATTTGTGTCATTGGTTGAACATTTAGGTCATTTTCGTCCTCCCTAGGCTTATTCTTGTCCAATTAGGATTTTTAACCAATCTTGTGCATCCAATAAGTGATTTTGTGTCATTGGTTGAACATTTAGGTCATTTTCCTCCTCCCAAGGCTTATGTTCGTCCAATTAGGGTTTTTAACCAATCTTGTGCATCCAATAAGTACATTTGTGTCATTGGTTGAACATTTAGGTCATTTTCGTCCTCCCAAGGCTTATTCTCGTCCAATTAGGGTTTTTAACCAATCTTGTGCATCCAATAAGTGATTTTGTGTCATTGGTTGAACATTTAGGTCATTTTCTGCCTCCCTAGGCTTATTCTCATCCAATTAGGGTTTTTAACCAATCTTGTGCATCCAATAAGTACATTTGTGTCATTGGTTGAACATTTAGGTCATTTTCGTCCTCCCTAGGCTTATTCTTGTCCAATTAGGATTTTTAACCAATCTTGTGCATCCAATAAGTGATTTTGTGTCATTGGTTGAACATTTAGGTCATTTTCTGCCTCCCTAGGCTTATTCTCGTCCAATTAGGGTTTTTAACCAATCTTGTGCATCCAATAAGTGATTTTGTGTCATTGGTTGAACATTTAGGTCATTTTCGTCCTCCCTAGGCTTATTCTCGTCCAATTAGGGTTTTTAACAAATCTTGTGCATCCAATAAGTACATTTGTGTCATTGGTTGAACATTTAGGTCAATTTCGTCCTGCCAAGACTTATTCTCGTCCAATTAGGGTTTTTAACCAATCTTGTGTAAACAATAAGTGATTTTGTGTCATTGGTTGAACATTTAGGTCATTTTCGTCCTCCCAAGGCTTATTCTCGTCCAATTAGGGTTTTTAACCAATCTTGTGCATCCAATAAGTGATTTTGTGTCATTGGTTGAACATTTAGGTCATTTTCGTCCTCCCAAGGCTTATTCTCTTCCAATTATGGTTTTTAACCAATCTTGTGCATCCAATAAGTACATTTGTGTAATTGGTTGAACATTTAGGTCATTTTCGTCCTCCCTAGGCTTATTCTCGTCCAATTAGGGTTTTTAACCAATCTTGTGCATCCAATAAGTGATTTTGTGTCATTGGTTGAACATTTAGGTCATTTTCGTCCTACCAAGGCTTATTCTCGTCCAATTAGGGTTTTTAACCAATCATGTGCATCCAATAAGTACATTTGTGTCATTGGTTGAACATTTAGGTCATTTTCGTCCTCCCTAGGCTTATTCTTGTCCAATTAGGATTTTTAACCAATCTTGTGCATCCAATAAGTGATTTTGTGTCATTGGTTGAACATTTACGTCATTTTCGTCCTCCCAAGGCTTATACTCAAACAATTAGGGTTTTTAACCAATCTTGTGCATCCAATAAGTACATTTGTGTCATTGGTTGAAGATTTAGGTCATTTTGGTCCTCCCTAGGCTTATTCTCGTCCAATTAGGGTTTTTAACAAATCTTGTGCATCCAATAAGTACATTTGTGTCATTGGTTGAAGATTTAGGTCATTTTCGTCCTCCCTAGGCTTATTCTCGTCCAATAAGGGTTTTTAACCAATCTTGTGCATCCAATAAGTGATTTTGTGTCATTGGTTGAACATTTAGGTCATTTTCGTCCTCCTAAGGCTTATTCTCGTCCAATTAGGGTTTTTAACCAATCTTGTGCATCCAATAAGTACATTTTTGTCATTGGTTGAACAATTAGGTCATTTTCGTCCTCCCAAGGCTTATTCTCGTCCAATTAGGGTTTTTAACCAATCTTGTGCAACCAATAAGTGATTTTGTGTCATTGGTTGAACATTTAGGTCATTTTCGTCCTCCCTAGGCTTATTCTCGTCCAATTAGGGTTTTTAACCAATATTGTGCATCCTATAAGTACATTTGTGTCATTAGTTGAACATTTAGGTCATTTTCGTCCACTTAAGGGTTATTCTCGTCCAATTAGGGTTTTTAACCAATCTTGTGCATCCAATAAGTACATTTGTGTCATTGGTTGAACATTTAGGTCATTTTCATCCTCCCTTGGCTTATTCTTGTCCAATTAGGGTTTTTAACCAACCATGTGCATCCAATAAGTGATTTTGTGTCATTGGTTGAACATTTAGGTCATTTTCGTCCTCCCTAGGCTTATTCTCGTCCAATTAGGGTTTTTAACAAATCTTGTGCATCCAATAAGTACATTTGTGTCATTGGTTAAAGATTTAGGTCATTTTCGTCCTCCCTAGGCTTATTCTCGTCCAATAAGGGTTTTTAACCAATCTTTTGCATCCAATAAGTGATTTTGTGTCATTGGTTGAACATTTAGGTCATTTTCGTCCTCCTAAGGCTTATTCTCGTCCAATTAGGGTTTTTAACCAATCTTGTGCATCCAATAACTGATTTTGTGTCATTGGTTGAACATTTAGGTCATTTTCGTCCTCCCAAGGCTTATTCTCTTCCAATTAGAGTTTTTAACCAATCTTGTGCATCCAATAAGTGATTTTGTGTCATTGGTTGAACATTTAGGTCATTTTTGTCCTCCCTAGGCTTATTCTCGTCCAATTAGGGTTTTTAACCAATATTGTGCATCCTATAAGTACATTTGTGTCATTAGTTGAACATTTAGGTCATTTTCGTCCACTTAAGGCTTATTCTCGTCCAATTAGGGTTTTTAACCAATCTTGTGCATCCAATAAGTACATTTGTGTCATTGGTTGAACATTTAGGTCATTTTCATCCTCCCTAGGCTTATTCTTGTCCAATTCGGGTTTTTAACCAATCATGTGCATCCAATAAGTGATTTTGTGTCATTGGTTGAACATTTAGGTCATTTTGGTCCTCCCTAGGCTTATTCTCGTCCAATTAGAATTTTTAACAAATCTTGTGCATCCAATAAGTACATTTGTGTCATTGGTTGAACATTTAGGTCATTTTCGTCCTCCCTAGGCTTATTCTCGTCCAATTAGGGTTTTTAACCAATCTTGTGCATCCAATAAGTGATTTTGTGTCATTGGTTGAACATTTAGGTCATTTTCGTCCTCCTAAGGCTTATTCTCGTCCAATTAGTGTTTTTAACCAATCTTGTGCATCCAATAAGTACATTTGTGTCATTGGTTGAACATTTAGGTCATTTTCGTCCTCCCTAGGCTTATTCTTGTCCAATTAGGATTTTTAACCAATCTTGTGCATCCAATAAGTGATTTTGTGTCATTGGTTGAACATTTAGGTCATTTTCGTCCTCCCAAGGCTTATACTCGTACAATTAGGGTTTTTAACCAATCTTGTGCATCCAATAAGTACATTTGTGTCATTGGTTGAAGATTTAGGTCCTTTTGGTCCTCCCTAGGCTTATTCTCGTCCAATTAGGGTTTTTAACAAATCTTGTGCATCCAATAAGTACATTTGTGTCATTGGTTGAAGATTTAGGTCATTTTCGTCCTCCCTATGCTTATTCTCGTTGAATAAGGGTTTTTAACCAATCTTGTGCATCCAATAAGTGATTTTGTGTCATTGGTTGAACATTTAGGTCATTTTCGTCCTCCTAAGGCTTATTCTCGTCCAATTAGGGTTTTTAACCAACCTTGTGCATCTAATAAGTACATTTTTGTCATTGGTTGAACAATTAGGTCATTTTCGTCCTCCCAAGGCTTATTCTCGTCCAATTAGGGTTTTTAACCAATCTTGTGCATCCAATAAGTGATTTTGTGTCATTGGTTGAACATTTAGGTCATTTTCGTCCTCCCAAGGCTTATTCTCTTCCAATTAGGGTTTTTAACCAATCTTGTGCATCCAATAAGTGATTTTGTGTCATTGGTTGAACATTTAGGTCATTTTTGTCCTCCCTAGGCTTATTCTCGTCCAATTAGGGTCTTTAACCAATCTTGTGCATCCAATAAGTACATTTGTGTCATTGGTTGAACATTTAGGTCATTTTCGTCCTCCCTAGGCTTATTCTCGTCCAATTAGGGTTTTTAACCAATCTTGTGCATCCAATAAGTGATTTTGTGTCATTGGTTGAACATTTAGGTCATTTTCGTCCTCCTAAGGCTTATTCTCGTCCAATTAGTGTTTTTAACCAATCTTGTGCATCCAATAAGTACATTTGTGTCATTGGTTGAACATTTAGGTCATTTTCGTCCTCCCTAGGCTTATTCTTGTCCAATTAGGATTTTTAACCAATCTTGTGCATCCAATAAGTGATTTTGTGTCATTGGTTGAACATTTAGGTCATTTTCGTCCTCCCAAGGCTTATACTCGTCCAATTAGGGTTTTTAACCAATCTTGTGCATCCAATAAGTACATTTGTGTCATTGGTTGAACATTTAGGTCATTTTCGTCCTCCCTAGGCTTATTCTCGTCCAATTAGGGTTTTTAACCAATCTTGTGCATCCAATAAGTGATTTTGTGCCATTTGTCGAACATTTAGGTCATTTTCGTCCTCCCAAGGCTTATTCTCGTCCAATTAGGGTTTTTAACCAATCTTGTGCATCCAATAAGTACATTTGTGTCATTGGTTGAACATTTAGGTCATTTTCGTCCTCCCTAGGCTTATTCTCGTCCAATTAGGGTTTTTAACCAATCTTGTGCATCCAATAAGTACATTTGTGTCATTGGTTGAACATTTAGGTCATTTTCGTCCTCCGAATGCTTATTCGCGCCCAATTAGGGTTTTTAACCAATCTTGTGCATCCAATAAGTACATTTGTGTCATTGGTTGAACATTTAGGTCATTTTCGTCCTCCCAAGGCTTATTCTCGTCCAATTAGGGCTTTTAACCAATCTTGTGCATCCAATAAGTGACTTTGTGTCATTGGTTGAAAATTTAGGTCATTTTGGTCTTCCTTAGGCTTATTCTCGTCCAATTAGGGTTTTTAACAAATCTTGTGCATCCAATAAGTACATTTGTGTCATTGGTTGAAGATTTAGGTCATTTTCGTCCTCCCTAGGCCTATTCTCGTCCAATTAGGGTTTTTAACAAATCTTGTGCATCCAATAACTGATTTTGTGTCATTGGTTGAACATTTGGGTCATTTTCTTCCTCCTAAGGCTTATTCTCGTCCAATTAGGGTTTTTAACCAATCTTGTGCATCCAATAAGTACATTTGGGTCATTGGTTGAACATTTAGGTCAATTTCGTCCTCCCAAGGCTTATTCTCGTCCAATTAGGGTTTTTAACCAATCTTGTGCATCCAATAAGTACATTTGTGTCATTGGTTGAACATTTAGGTCATTTTCGTCCTCCCTAGGCTTATTCTCGTCCAATTAGGGTTTTTAACCAATCTTGTGCATCCAATAAGTGATTTTGTGTCATTGGTTGTACAATTAGGTCATTTTTCGTCCTCCCTAGGCTTATTCTCGTCTAATTAGGGTTTTTAACCAATCTTGTGCATCCAATAAGTACATTTGTGTCATTGGTTGAACATTTAGGTCATTTTCGTCCTCCCAAGTCTTATTTTCGTCCAATTAGGGTTTTTAACCAATCTTGTGCATCCAATAAGTGATTTTGTGTCATTGGTTGAACATTTATGTCATTTTCGTCCTCCCAAGGCATATTCTCGTCCAATTAGGGTTTTGAACCAATCTTGTGCATCCAATATTTGATTTTGTGTCATTGGTTGTACATTTAGGTCATTTTCGTCCTCCTTAGGCTTATTCTCGTCCAATTAGGATTTTTAACCAATCTTGTGCATCCAATAAGTGATTTTGTGTCATTGGTTGAACATTTAGGTCATTTTCGTCCTCCCTAGGTTTATTCTCCTCCAATTAGGGTTTTTAACCAATCTTGTGCATCCAATAAGTGATTTTGTGTCATTGGTTGAACATTTAGGTCATTTTCGTCCTCCCTAGGCTTATTCTCGTCCAATTAGGGTTTTTAACCAATCTTGTGCATCCAATAAGTACATTTGTGTCATTGGTTGAACATTTAGGTCATTTTCGTCCTCCCAATGCTTATTCTCGTCCAATTAGGGTTTTTAACCAATATTGTGCATCCAATAAGTGATTTTGTGTCATTGGTTGAACATTTAGGTCATTTTCGTCCTCCCAAGGCTTATTCTCGTCCAATTAGGGTTTTTAACCAATCTTGTGCATCCAATAAGTACATTTGTGTCATTGGTTGAACATTTAGGTCATTTTCGTCCTCCCTAGGCTTATTCTCGTCCAATTAGGGTTTTTAACCAATCTTGTGCATCCAATAAGTGATTTTGTGTCACTGGTTGAACATTTAGGTCATTTTCCTCCTCCTAAGGCTTATTCTCGTCCAATTAGGGTTTTTAACCAATCTTGTGCATCCAATAAGTACATTTGTGTCATTGGTTGAACATTTAGGTCATTTTCGTCCTCCCAAGGCTTATTCTCGTCCAATTAGGGTTTTTAACCAATCTTGTGCATCCAATAAGTGCATGTGTGTCATTGGTTGAACATTTAGGTCATTTTCGTCCTCCCTAGGCTTATTCTCGTCCAATTAGGGTTTTTAACCAATCTTGTGCATCCAATAAGTACATTTGTGTCATTGGTTGAACATTTAGGTCATTTTCGTCCTCCGAATGCTTATTCTCGCCCAATTAGAGTTTTTAACCAATCTTGTGCATCCAATAAGTACATTTGTGTCATTGGTTGAACATTTAGGTCATTTTCGTCCTCCCAAGGCTTATTCTCGTCCAATTAGGGTTTTTAACCAATCTTGTGCATCCAATAAATGATTTTGTGCCATTGGTTGAACATTTAGGTCATTTTCGTCCTCCCAAGGCTTATTCTCGTCCAATTAGGGGTTTTAACCAATCTTGTGCATCCAATAAGTACATTTGTGTCATTGGTTGAACATTTAGGTCATTTTCGTCCTCCCAATGCTTATTCTCGTCCAATTAGGGTTTTCAACCAATCTTGTGCATCTAATAAGTGATTTTGTGTCATTGGTTGAACATTTAGGTCATTTTCATCCTCCCAAGGCTTATTCTCGTCCAATTAGGGATTTTAACCAATCTTGTGCATCCAATAAGTACATTTATGTCATTGGTTGAACATTTAGGTCATTTTCGTCCTCCCTAGGCTTATTCTCGTCCAATTAGGGTTTTTAACCAATCTTGTGCATCCAATAAGTACATTTGTGTCATTGGTTGAACATTTAGGTCATTTTCGTCCTCCCAATGCTTATTCTCGTCCAATTAGGGTTTTAACCAATCTTGTGCATCCAATAAGTACATTTGTGTCATTGGTTGAACATTTAGGTCATTTTCGTCCTCCCTAGGCTTATTCTCGTCCAATTAGGGTTTTTAACCAATCTTGTGCATCCAATAAGTGATTTTGTGTCATTGGTTGAACATTTAGGTCATTTTCGTCCTGCCAAGGCTTATTCTCGTCCAATTAGGGTTTTTAACCAATCTTGTGTATCCAATAAGTACATTTGTGTCATTGATTGAACATTAAGGTCATTTTCGTCCTCCCTAGGCTTATTCTCGTCCAATTAGGGTTTTTAACCAATCTTGTGCATCCAATAAGTGATTTTGTGTCATTGGTTGAACATTTAGGTCATTTTCGTCCTCCCTAGGCTTATTGTCGTCCAATTAGGGTTTTTAACCAATCTTGTGCATTCAATAATTAATTTTGTGTCATTGGTTGAACATTTAGGTCATTTTCGTCCTCCTTAGGCGTATTCTCGTCCAATTAGGGTTTTTAACCAATCTTGTGCATCCAGTAAGTGATTTTGTGTCATTGGTTGAACATTTAGGTCATTTTCGTCCTCCCTAGGCTTATTCTCGTCCAATTAGGGTTTTTAACCAATCTTGTCCATCCAATAATTGATTTTGTGTCATTGGTTGAACATTTAGGTCATTTTCGTCCTCCCTAGGCTTATTCTCGTCCAATTAGGGTTTTTAACCAATCTTGTGCATTCAATAATTAATTTTGTGTCATTGGTTGAACATGTAGGTCATTTTCGTCCTCCTTAGGCTTATTGTCGTCCAATTAGGGTTTTTAACCAATCTTATGCATCCAATAAGTGATTTTGTGTCATTGGTTGAACATTTAGGTCATTTTCGTCCTCCCTAGGCTTATTCTCGTCCAATTAGGGTTTTTAACCAATCTTGTGCATCCAATAAGTACATTTGTGTCATTGGTTGAACATTTAGGTCATTTTCTTCCTCCCTAGGCTTATTCTCGTCCAATTAGGGTTTTTAACCAATCTTGTGCATCCAATAAGTGATTTTGTGTCATTGGTTGAACATTTAGGTCATTTTCGTCCTCCTAAGGCTTATTCTCGTCCAATTAGGGTTTTTAACCAATCTTGTGCATCCAATAAGTACATTTGTGTCATTGGTTGAACATTTAGGTCATTTTCATCCTCCCTAGGCTTATTCTTGTCCAATTAGGGTTTTTAACCAACCATGTGCATCCAATAAGTGATTTTGTGTCATTGGTTGAACATTTAGGTCATTTTCGTCCTCCCTAGGCTTATTCTCGTCCAATTAGGGTTTTTAACCAATCTTGTGCATCCAATAAGTGATTTTGTGTCATTGGTTGAACATTTAGGTCATTTTGGTGCACCCTAGGCTTATTCTCGTCCAATTAGGGTTTTTAACAAATCTTGTGCATCCAATAAGTACATTTATGTCATTGGTTGAAGATTTAGGTCATTTTCGTCCTCCCTAGGCTTATTCTCGTCCAATAAGGGTTTTTAACCAATCTTGTGCATCCAATAAGTGATTTTGTGTCATTGGTTGAACATTTAGGTCATTTTCGTCTTCCTAAGGCTTATTCTCGTCCAATTAGGGTTTTTAACCAATCTTGTGCATCCAATAAGTACATTTGGGTCATTGGTTGAACATTTAGGTCAATTTCGTCCTCCCAAGGCTTATTCTCGTCCAATTAGGGTTTTTAACCAATCTTGTGCATCCAATAAGTACGTTTGTGTCATTGGTTGAACATTTAGGTCATTTTCGTCCTCCCAAGGCTTATTCTCGTCCAATTAGGGTTTTTAACCAATCTTGTGCATCCAATAAGTTCATTTGTGTCATTGGTTGAACATTTAGGTCATTTTCGTCCTCCCAAGGTTTATTCTCGTCCAATTAGGGTTTTTAACCAATCTTGTGCATCCAATAACTGATTTTGTGTCATTGGTTGAACAATTAGGTCATTTTCGTCCTCCCAAGGCTTATTCTCTTCCAATTAGGGTTTTTAACCAATCTTGTGCATCCAATAAGTGATTTTGTGTCATTGGTTGAACATTTAGGTCATTTTTGTCCTCCCTAGGCTTATTCTCGTCCAATTAGGGTTTTTAACCAATATTGTGCATCCAATAAGTACATTTGTGTCATTAGTTGAACATTTAGGTCATTTTCGTCCTCTTAAGGCTTATTCTCGTCCAATTAGGGTTTTTAACCAATCTTGTGCATCCAATAAGTACATTTGTGTCATTGGTTGAACATTTAGGTCATTTTTGTCCTCCCAAGGCTTATTCTCGTCCAATTAGGGTTTTTAACGAATCTTATGCATCCAATAACTGATTTTGTGTCATTGGTTGAACATTTAGGTCATTTTTGTCCTCCCAAGGCTTATTCTCGTCCAATTAAGGTTTTTAACGAATCTTGTGCATCCAATAACTGATTTTGTGTCATTGGTTGAACATTTAGGTCATTTTCGTCCTCCCAAGGCTTATTCTTTTCCAATTAGGGTTTTTAACCAATCTTGTGCATCCAATAAGTGATTTTGTGTCATTGGTTGAACATTTAGGTCATTTTTGTCCTCCCTAGGCTTATTCTCGTCCAATTAGGGTTTTTAACCAATATTGTGCATCCTATAAGTACATTTGTGTCATTAGTTGAACATTTAGGTCATTTTCGTCCACTTAAGGCTTATTCTCGTCCAATTAGGGTTTTTAACCAATCTTGTGCATCCAATAAGTACATTTGTGTCATTGGTTGAACATTTAGGTCATTTTCATCCTCCCTAGGCTTATTCTGGTCCAATTAGGGTTTTTAACCAACCATGTGCATCCAATAAGTGATTTTGTGTCATTGGTTGAACATTTAGGTCATTTTCATCCTCCCTAGGCTTATTCTCGTCCAATTAGGGTTTTTAACCAATCTTGTGCATCCAATAAGTTCATTTGTGTCATTGGTTGAACATTTAGGTCATTTTCGTCCTCCCAAGGTTTATTCTCGTCCAATTAGGGTTTTTAACCAATCTTGTGCATCCAATAACTGATTTTGTGTCATTGGTTGAACATTTAGGTCATTTTCGTCCTCCGAATGCTTATTCTCGCCCAATTAGGGTTTTTAACCAATCTTGTGCATCCAATAAGTACATTTGTGTCATTGGTTGAACATTTAGGTCATTTTCGTCCTCCCAAGGCTTATTCTCGTCCAATTAGGGCTTTTAACCAATCTTGTGCATCCAATAAGTGACTTTGTGTCATTGGTTGAACATTTAGGTCATTTTGGTCTTCCCAAGGCTTATTCTCTTCCAATTAGGGTTTTTAACCAATCTTGTGCATCCAATAAGTGATTTTGTGTCATTGGTTGAACATTTTGGTCATTTTCGTCGTCCTAAGGCTTTATCTCGCCCAATTAGGGTTTGTAACCAATCTTGTGCATCCAATAAGTACGTTTGTGTCATTGGTTGAACATTTAGGTCATTTTCGTCCTCCCTAGGCTTATTCTCGTCCAATTAGGGTTTTTAACCAATCTTGTGCATCTAATAAGTACATTTGTGTCATTGGTTGAACATTTAGGTCATTTTCGTCCTCCGAATGCTTATTCTCGCCCAATTAGGGTTTTTAACCAATCTTGTGCATCCAATAAGTACATTTGTGTCATTGGTTGAACATTTAGGTCATTTTCGTCCTCCCAAGGCTTATTCTCGTCCTATTAGCGTTTTTAACCAATCTTGTGCATCCAATAAGTGATTTTGTGTCATTGGTTGAACATTTAGGTCATTTTCGTCCTACCAAGGCTTATTCTCGTCCAATTAAGGATTTTAACCAATCTTGTGCATCCAATAAGTACATTTGTGTCATTGGTTGAACATTTAGGTCATTTTCGTCCTCCCAAGGCTTATTCTCGCCCAATTAGGGTTTTTAACCAATCTTATGCATCCAATAAGTACGTTTGTGTCATTAGTTGAACATTTAGGTCATTTTCGTCCTCCCTAGGCTTATTCTCGTCCAATTAGGGTTTTTAACCAATCTTGTGCATCCAATAAGTACATTTGTGTCATTGGTTGAACATTTAGGTCATTTTCGTCCTCCGAATACTTATTCGCGCCCAATTAGGGTTTTTAACCAATCTTGTGCATCCAATAAGTACATTTGTGTCATTGGTTGAACATTTAGGTCATTTTCGTCCTCCCAAGGCTTATTCTCGTCCAATTAGGGCTTTTAACCAATCTTGTGCATCCAATAAGTGACTTTGTGTCATTGGTTGAAAATTTAGGTCATTTTGGTCTTCCTTAGGCTTATTCTCGTCCAATTAGGGTTTTTAACAAATCTTGTGCATCCAATAAGTACATTTGTGTCATTGGTTGAAGATTTAGGTCATTTTCGTCCTCCCTAGGCCTATTCTCGTCCAATTAGGGTTTTTAACAAATCTTGTGCATCCAATAACTGATTTTGTGTCATTGGTTGAACATTTGGGTCATTTTCTTCCTCCTAAGGCTTATTCTCGTCCAATTAGGGTTTTTAACCAATCTTGTGCATCCAATAAGTACATTTGGGTCATTGGTTGAACATTTAGGTCAATTTCGTCCTCCCAAGGCTTATTCTCGTCCAATTAGGGTTTTTAACCAATCTTGTGCATCCAATAAGTACATTTGTGTCATTGGTTGAACATTTAGGTCATTTTCGTCCTCCCAAGGCTTATTCTCGTCCAATTAGGGTTTTTAACCAATCTTGTGCATCCAATAAGTACATTTGTGTCATTGGTTGAACATTTAGGTCATTTTCGTACTCCCAAGGCTTATTCTCGTCCAATTAGGGTTTTTAACCAATCTTGTGCATCCAATAAGTGATTTTGTGTTATTGTTTGAACATTTAGGTCATTTTCGTCCTCCCAAGGCTTATTCTCGTCCAATTAGGGTTTTTAACCAATCTTGTGCATCCATTAAGTACATTTGTGTCATTGGTTGAACATTTAGTTCATTTCGTCCTCCCAAGGCTTATTCTCGTCCAATTAGGGTTTTTAACCAATCTTGTGCATCCAATAAGTACATTTGTATCATTGGTTGAACATTTAGGTCATTTTCGTCCTCCCAAGGCTTATTCTCGTCCAATTAGGGTTTTTAACCAATCTTGTGCATCCAATAAGTGATTTTCTGTCATTGGTTGAACATTTAGGTAATTTTCGTCCTCCCAAGGCTTATTCTCGGTTAATTAAGGTTTTTAACCAATCTTGTGCATCCAATAAGTGATTTTGTGTCATTGGTTGAACATTTAGGTCATTTTCGTCCTCCAAAGGCTTATTCTCGTCCAATTAGGGTTTTTAACCAATCTTGTGCATCCAATAAGTACATTTGTGTCATTGGTTGAACATTTAGGTCATTTTCGTCCTCCCAAGGCTTATTCTCGTCCAATTAGGGTTTTTAACCAATCTTGTGCATCCAATAAGTACATTTGTGTCATTGGTTGAACATTTAGGTCATTTTCGTCCTCCCAAGGCTTATTCTCGTCCAATTAGGGTTTTTAACCAATCTTGTGAATCCAATAAGTGATTTTCTGTCATTGGTTGAACATTTAGGTCATTTTCGTCCTCCCAAGGCTTATTCTCGTCCAATTAGGGTTTTTAACCAATCTTGTGCATCCAATAAGTACATTTGTGTCATTGGTTGAACATTTAGGTCATTTTCGTCCTCCCAAGGCTTATTTTCATCCAATTAGGGTTTTTAACCAATCTTGTGCATCCAATAAGTACATTTGTGTCATTGGTTGAACATTTAGGTCATTTTCGTCCTCCCAAGGCTTATTCTCGTCCAATTAGGGTTTTTAACCAATCTTGTGCATCCAATAAGTACATTTGTGTCATTAGTTGAACATTTAGGTCATTTTCGTCCTCCCAAAGCTTATTCTTGTCCAATTAGGGTTTTTAACCAATCTTGTGCATCCAATAAGTGATTTTTTGCCATTGGTTGAACATTTAGGTCATTTTCGTCCTCCCAAGGCTTATTCTCGTCCAATTAGGGTTTTTAACCAATCTAGTGCATCCAATAAGTGATTTTGTGTCATTGGTTGAACATTTTGGTCATTTTCGTCCTCCCAAGGCTTATTCTCGCCCAATTAGGGTTTTTAACCAATCTTGTGCATCCAATAAGTACGTTTGTGTCATTGGTTGAACATTTAGGTCATTTTCGTCCTCCCTAGGCTTATTCTCGTCCAATTAGGGTTTTTAACCAATCTTGTGCATCTAATAAGTACATTTGTGTCATTGGTTGAACATTTAGGTCATTTTCGTCCTCCGAATGCTTATTCTCGCCCAATTAGGGTTTTTAACCAATCTTGTGCATCCAATAAGTACATTTGTGTCATTGGTTGAACATTTAGGTCATTTTCGTCCTCCCAAGGCTTATTCTTGTCCAATTAGCGTTTTTAACAAAACTTGTGCATCCAATAAGTGATTTTGTGTCATTGGTTGAACATTTAGGTCATTTTCGTCCTACCAAGGCTTATTCTCGTCCAATTAAGGATTTTAACCAATCTTGTGCATCCAATAAGTACATTTGTGTCATTGGTTGATCATTTAGGTCATTTTCGTCCTCCCAAGGCTTATTCTCGCCCTATTAGGGTGTTTAACCAATCTTGTGCATCCAATAAGTACGTTTGTGTCATTGGTTGAACATTTAGGTCATTTTCGTCCTCCCTAGGCTTATTCTCGTCCAATTAGGGTTTTTAACCAATCTTGTGCATCCAATAAGTACATTTGTGTCATTGGTTGAACATTTAGGTCATTTTC
>JBBPBP010000644.1:0-20516 GCA_037974735.1 Cicer chorassanicum
TTTGTGTCATTGGTTGAACATTTAGGTCATTTTCGTCCTCCGAATGCTTATTCTCGCCCAATTAGGGTTTTTAACCAATCTTGTGCATCCAATAAGTACATTTGTGTCATTGGTTGAACATTTAGGTCATTTTCGTCCTCCCAAGGCTTATTCTCGACCTATTAGCGTTTTTAACCAATCTTGTGCATCCAATAAGTGATTTTGTGTCATTGGTTGAACATTTAGGTCATTTTCGTCCTACCAAGGCTTATTCTCGTCCAATTAAGGATTTTAACCAATCTTGTGCATCCAATAAGTACATTTGTGTCATTGGTTGAAGATTTAGGTCATTTTCGTCCTCCCTAGGCTAATTCTCGTCCAATTAGGGTTTTTAACGAATCTTGTGCATCCAATAACTGATTTTGTGTCATTGGTTGAACATTTAGGTCATTTTCGTCCTCCGAATGCTTATTCTCGCCCAATTAGGGTTTTTAACCAATCTTGTGCATCCAATAAGTACATTTGTGTCATTGGTTGAACATTTAGGTCATTTTCTTCCTCCCAAGGCTTATTCTCGTCCAATTAGGGCTTTTAACCAATCTTGTGCATCCAATAAGTGACTTTGTGTCATTGGGTTAACATTTAGGTCATTTTGGTCCTCCCTAGGCTTATTCTCGTCCAATTAGGGTTTTTAACAAATCTTGTGCATCCAATAAGTACATTTGTGTCATTGGTTAAAGATTTAGGTCATTTTCGTCCTCCCTAGGCTAATTCTCGTCCAATTAGGGTTTTTAACGAATCTTGTGCATCCAATAACTGATTTTGTGTCATTGGTTGAACATTTCGGTCATTTTCGTCCTCCCAAGGTTTATTCTCGTCCAATTAGGGTTTTTAACCAATCTTGTGCATCCAATAAGTTCATTTGTGTCATTGGTTGAACATTTAGGTCATTTTCGTCCTCCCAAGGTTTATTCTCGTCCAATTAGGGTTTTTAACCAATCTTGTGCATCCAATAACTGATTTTGTGTCATTGGTTGAACATTTAGGTCATTTTCGTCCTCCGAATGCTTATTCTCGCCCAATTAGGGTTTTTAACCAATCTTGTGCATCCAATAAGTACATTTGTGTCATTGGTTGAACATTTAGGTCATTTTCGTCCTCCCAAGGCTTATTCTCGTCCAATTAGGGCTTTTAACCAATCTTGTGCATCCAATAAGTGACTTTGTGTCATTGGGTTAACATTTAGGTCATTTTGGTCCTCCCTAGGCTTATTCTCGTCCAATTAGGGTTTTTAACAAATCTTGTGCATCCAATAAGTACATTTGTGTCATTGGTTGAAGATTTAGGTCATTTTCGTCCTCCCTAGGCTAATTCTCGTCCAATTAGGGTTTTTAACGAATCTTGTGCATCCAATAACTGATTTTGTGTCATTGGTTGAACATTTCGGTCATTTTCGTCCTCCCAAGGTTTATTCTCGTCCAATTAGGGTTTTTAACCAATCTTGTGCATCCAATAACTGATTTTGTGTCATTGGTTGAACATTTAGGTCATTTTCGTCCTCCCAAGGCTTATTCTCTTCCAATTAGGGTTTTTAACCAATCTTGTGCATCCAATAAGTGATTTTGTGTCATTGGTTGAACATTTAGGTCATTTTTGTCCTCCCTAGGATTATTCTCGTCCAATTAGGGTTTTTAACCAATCTTGTGCATCCAATAAGTTCATTTGTGTCATTGGTTGAACATTTAGGTCATTTTCGTCCTCTTAAGGCTTATTCTCGTCCAATTAGGGTTTTTAACCAATCTTGTGCATCCAATAAGTACATTTGTGTCATTAGTTGAACATTTAGGTCATTTTCGTCCTCCCAAGGCTTATTCTTGTCCAATTAGGGTTTTTAACCAATCTTGTGCATCCAATAAGTGATTTTTTGTCATTGGTTGAACATTTAGGTCATTTTCGTCCTCCCAAGGCTTATTCTCGTCTAATTAGGGTTTTTAACCAATCTAGTGCATCCAATAAGTGATTTTGTGTCATTATTTGAACATTTTGGTCATTTTCGTCCTCGCAAGGCTTATTCTCGCCCAATTAGGGTTTTTAACCAATCTTGTGCATCCAATAAGTACGTTTGTGTCATTGGTTGAACATTTAGGTCATTTTCGTCCTCCCTAGGCTTATTCTCGTCCAATTAGGGTTTTTAACCAATCTTGTGCATCCAATAAGTACATTTGTGTCATTGGTTGAACATTTAGGTCATTTTCGTCCTCCCAAGGCTTATTCTCGTCCTATTAGCGTTTTTAACCAATCTTGTGCATCCAATAAGTGATTTTGTGTCATTGGTTGAACATTTAGGTCATTTTCGTCCTACCAAGGCTTATTCTCGTCCAATTAAGGATTTTAACCAATCTTGTGCATCCAATAAGTACATTTGTGTCATTGGTTGAACATTTAGGTCATTTTCGTCCTCCCAAGGCTTATTCTCGCCCAATTAGGGTTTTTCACCAATCTTGTGCATCCAATAAGTACGTTTGTGTCATTGGTTGAACATTTAGGTCATTTTCGTCCTCCCAAGGCTTATTCTCGTCCAATTAGGGTTTTTAACCAATCTTGTGCATCCAATAAGTGATTTTGTGTCATTGGTTGAACATTTAGGTCATTTTCGTCCTCCTAAGGCTTATTCTCCTCCAAGTAGGGTTTTTAACTAATCTTGTGCATCCAATAAGTGATTTTGTGTCATTTGTTGAATATTTAGGTCATTTTCGTCATCCCAAGGCTTATTCTGGTCCAATTAGGGTTTTTAACCAATCTTGTGCATCCAATAAGTACATTTGTGTCATTGGTTGAACATTTAGGTCATTTTCGTCCTCCCAAGGCTTATTCTCGTCCAATTAGGGTTTTTAACCAATCTTGTGCATCCAATAAGTACATTTGTGTCATTGGTTGAACATTTAGGTCATTTTCGTCCTCCCAAGGTTAATTCTCGTCCAATTAGGGTTTTTAACCAATCTTGTGCATCCAATAAGTACATTTGTTTTATTGGTTGAACATTTAGGTCATTTTCGTCCTCCCAAGGCTTATTCTCTTCCAATTAGGGTTTTTAACCAATCTTGTGCATCCAATAAGTACATTTGTGTCATTGGTTGAACATTTAGGTCATTTTCGTCCTCCCAAGGCTTATTCTCGTCCAATTAGGGTTTTTAACCAATCTTGTGCATCCAATAAGTGATTTTGTGTCATTGGTTGAATATTTAGGTCATTTTCATCCTCCCAAGACTTATTCTCGACCAAATAGGATTTTTAACCAATATTGTGCATCCAAGAAGTGATTTTGTGTCATTGGTTGAACATTTAGAACATTTTCGTCCTCCCAAGGCTTATTGTAGCCAATTAGGGTTTTTAAACAATCTTGTGCATCCAATAAGTGATTTTGTGTCATTGGTTGAACATTTAGGTCATTTTCATCCTCCAAAGGCTTATACTCGTCCAATTAGGGTTTTTAACCAATCTTGTGCATCCAATAAGTACATTTGTGTCATTGGTTGAACATTTAGGTCATTTTCGTCCTCCCAAGGCTTATTCTCGTCCAATTAGGGTTTTTAACCAATCTTGTGCATCCAATAAGTACATTTGTGTCATTGGTTGAACATTTAGGTCATTTTCGTCCTCTCAAATCCTATTCTCGTCCAATTAGGGTTTTTAACCAATCTTGTGCATCCAATAAGTACATTTGTGTCATTGGTTGAACATTTAGGTCATTTTCGTCCTCCCAAGGCTTATTCTCGTCCAATTAGGGTTTTTAACCAATCTTGTGCATCCAATAAGTACAGTTGTGTCATTGGTTGAAAATTTAGGTCATTTTAGTCCTCCCAAGTCTTATTCTCGTCTAGTTAGGGTTTTTAACCAATCTTGTGCATCCAATAAGTACATTTGTGTCATTGGTTGAACATTTAGGTCATTTTCGTCCTCCCAAGGCTTATTCTCGTCCAATTAGGGTTTTTAACCAATCTTGTGCATCCAATAAGTACATTTGTGTCATTGGTTGAACATTTAGGTCATTTTCGTCCTCCCAAGGCTTATTCTCGTCCAATTAGGGTTTTTAACCAATCTTGTGCATCCAATAAGTGATTTTTTGCCATTGGTTGAACATTTAGGTCATTTTCGTCCTCCCTAGGCTTATTCTCGTCCAATTAGGGTTTTTAACCAATCTTGTGCATCCAATAAGTACATTTGTGTCATTGGTTGAACATTTAGGTCATTTTCGTCCTCCGAATGCTTATTCTCGCCCAATTAGGGTTTTTAACCAATCTTGTGCATCCAATAAGTACATTTGTGTCATTGGTTGAACATTTAGTTCATTTTCGTCCTCCCAAGGCTGATTCTCGTCCAATTAGGGTTTTTAACCAATCTAGTGCATCCAATAAGTGATTTTGTGTCATTGGTTGAACATTTTGCTCATTTTCGTCCTCCCAAGGCTTATTCTCGCCCAATTAGGGTTTTTAACCAATCTTGTGCATCCAATAAGTACATTTGTGTCATTGGTTGAACATTTAGGTCATTTTCGTCCTCCCAAGGCTTATTCTCGTCCAATTAGGGTTTTTAACCAATCTTGTGCATCCAATAAGTGATTTTGTGTCGTTTGTTGAACATTTAAGTCATTTTCATCCTCCCAAGGCTTATTCTCGTCCAATTAGGGTTTTTAACCAATCTTGTGCATCCAATAAGTACATTTGTGTCATTGGTTGAACATTTTGGTCATTTTCGTCCTCCCAAGGCTAATTCTCGTTCAATTAGGGTTTTTAACCAATCTTGTCCATCCAATAAGTACATTTGTGTCATTGGTTGAACATTTAGGTCATTTTCGTCCTCCCAATGCTTATTCTCGTCCAATTAGGGTTTTTAACCAATCTTGTGCATCCAATAAGTACATTTGTGTCATTGGTTGAACATTTATGTCATTTTCGTCCCCCCAAGGCTTATTCTCGTCCAATTAGGGTTTTTAACAAATCTTGTGCATCCAATAAGTACATTTGTGTCATTGGTTGAATATTTAGGTCATTTTCGTCCTCCCAAGGCTTATTCTCGTCCAATTAGGGTTTTTAACCAATTTTGTGCATCCAATAAGTACATTTGTGTCATTGGTTGAACATTTAGGTCATTTTCGTCCTCCCAAGGCTTATTCTCGTCCAATTAGGGTTTTTATCCAATCTTGTGCATCCAATAAGTGATTTTGTGTCATTGGTTGAACATTTAGGTCATTTTTGTCCTCCCAAGGCTTATTCTCGTCCAATTAGGGTTTTTAACTAATCTTGTGCATCCAATAAGTACAGTTGTGTCATTGGTTGAACATTTAGGTCATTTTCGTCCTCCCAATGCTTATTCTCGTCCAATTAGGGTTTTTAACCAATCTTGTGCATCCAATAAGTACATTTGTGTCATTGGTTGAACATTTAGGTCATTTTCGTCCTCCCAAGGCTTATTCTCGTCCAATTAGGGTTTTTAACCAATCTTGTGCATCCAATAAGTGATTTTGTGTCATTGGTTGAACATTTAGGTCATTTTCGTCCTCCCAAGGCTTATTCTCGTCCAATTAGGGTTTTTAACCAATCTTGTGCATCCAAGAAGTGATTTTGTGTCATTGGTTGAACATTTAGGTCATTTTCGTCTTCCCAAGGCTTATTCTTGTCCAATTAGGGTTTTTAACCAATCTTGTGCATCCAATAAGTGATTTTGTGTCATTGGTTGAACATTTAGGTCATTTTCGTCCTCCCAAGGCTTATTCTCGTCCAATTAGGGTTTTTAACCAATCTAGTGCATCCAATAAGTGATTTTGTGTCATTATTTGAACATTTTGGTCATTTTCGTCCTCCCAAGGCTTATTCTCGCCCAATTAGGGCTTTTAACCAATCTTGTGCATCCAATAAGTACGTTTGTGTCATTGGTTGAACATTTAGGTCATTTTCGTCCTCCCAAGGTTTATTCTCGTCCAATTAGGGTTTTTAACCAATCTTGTGCATCCAATAACTGATTTTGTGTCATTGGTTGAACATTTAGGTCATTTTCGTCCTCCCAAGGCTTATTCTCTTCCAATTAGGGTTTTTAACCAATCTTGTGCATCCAATAAGTGATTTTGTGTCATTGGTTGAACATTAAGGTCATTTTTGTTCTCCCTAGGATTATTCTCGTCCAATTACGGTTTTTAACCAATCTTGTGCATCCAATAAGTACATTTGTGTCATTAGTTGAACATTTAGGTCATTTTCGTCCTCTTAAGGCTTATTCTCGTCCAATTAGGGTTTTTAACCAATCTTGTGCATCCAATAAGTGATTTTTTGTCATTGGTTGAACATTTAGGTCATTTTCGTCCTCCCAAGGCTTATTCTCGTCCAATTAGGGTTTTTAACCAATCTAGTGCATCCAATAAGTGATTTTGTGTCATTATTTGAACATTTTGGTCATTTTCGTCCTCCCAAGGCTTATTCTCGCTCAATTATGGCTTTTAACCAATCTTGTGCATCCAATAAGTACGTTTGTGTCATTGGTTGAACATTTAGGTCATTTTCGTCCTCCCTAGGCTTATTCTCGTCCAATTAGGGTTTTTAACCAATCTTGTGCATCCAATAAGTACATTTGTGTCATTGGTTGAACATTTAGGTCATTTTGGTCCTCCCTAGGCTTATTCTTGTCCAATTAGGGTTTTCAACAAATCTTGTGCATCCAATAAGTACATTTGTGTCATTGGTTGAAGATTTAGGTCATTTTCGTCCTCCCTAGGCTTATTCTCGTCCAATTAGGGTTTTTAACGAATCTTGTGCATCCAATAACTGATTTTGTGTCATTGGTTGAACATTTGGGTCATTTTCTTCCTCCTAAGGCTTATTCTCGTCCAATTAGGGTTTTTAACCAATCTTGTGCATCCAATAAGTACATTTGGGTCATTGGTTGAACATTTACGTCAATTTCGTCCTCCCAAGGCTTATTCTCGTCCAATTAGGGTTTTTAACCAATCTTGTGCATCCAATAAGTACATTTGTGTCATTGGTTGAACATTTAGGTCATTTTCGTCCTCCCAAGGCTTATTCTCGTCCAATTAGGGTTTTTAACCAATCTTGTGCATCCAATAAGTACATTTGTGTCATTGGTTGAACATTTAGGTCATTTTCGTCCTCCCAAGGCTTATTCTCGTCCAATTAGGGTTTTTAACCAATCTTGTGCATCCAATAAGTACATTTGTGTCCTTGGTTGAACATTTAGGTCATTTTCGTCCTCCGAAGGCTTATTCTCGTCCAATTACGGTTTTTAACCAATCTTGTGCATCCAATAAGTACATTTGTGTCATTGGTTGAACATTTAGGTCATTTTCGTCCTCCCAAGGCTTATTTTCGTCCAATTAGAGTTTTTAACCAATCTTGTGCATCCAATAAGTACATTTGTGTCATTGGTTGAACATTTAGGACATTTTCGTCCTCCCAAGGTTTATAATCGTCCAGTTAGGGTTTTTAACCAATCTTGTGCATCCAATAAGTACATTTGTGTCATTGGTTGAACATTTAGGTCATTTTCGTCCTCCCAAGGCTTATTCTCGTCCAATTAGGGTTTTTAACCAATCTTGTGCATCCAATAAGTACATTTGTGTCATTGGTTGAACATTTAGGTCATTTTCGTCCTCCCAAGGCTTATTCTCGTCCAATTAGGGTTTTTAACCAATCTTGTGCATCCAATAAGTTCATTTGTGTCATTGGTTGAACATTTAGGTCATTTTCGTCCTCCCAAGGCTTATTCTCATCCAATTAGGGTTTTTAACCAATCTTGTGCATCCAATAAGTACATTTGTGTCATTGGTTGAACATTTAGGTCATTTTCGACCTCCCAAGGCTTATTCTCGTCCAATTAGGGTTTTTAACCAATCTTGTGCATCCAATAAGTTCATTTGTGTCATTGGTTGAACATTTAGGTCATTTTCGTCCTCCCAAGGTTTATTCTCGTCCAATTAGGGTTTTTAACCAATCTTGTGCATCCAATAACTGATTTTGTGTCATTGGTTGAACATTTAGGTCATTTTCGTCCTCCGAATGCTTATTCTCGCCCAATTAGGGTTTTTAACCAATCTTGTGCATCCAATAAGTACATTTGTGTCATTGGTTGAACATTTAGGTCATTTTCGTCCTCCCAAGGCTTATTCTCGTCCAATTAGGGCTTTTAACCAATCTTGTGCATCCAATAAGTGACTTTGTGTCATTGGTTGAACATTTAGGTCATTTTGGTCCTCCCTAGGCTTATTCTCGTCCAATTAGGGTTTTTAACATATCTTGTGCATCCAATAAGTACATTTGTGTCATTGGTTGAAGATTTAGGTCATTTTCGTCTTCCCTAGGCTTATTCTCGTCCAATTAGGGTTTTTAACGAATCTTGTGCATCCAATAACTGATTTTGTGTCATTGGTTGAACATTTGGGTCATTTTCTTCCTCCTAAGGCTTATTCTCGTCCAATTAGGGTTTTTAACCAATCTTGTGCATCCAATAAGTACATTTGGGTCATTGGTTGAACATTTACGTCAATTTCGTCCTCCCAAGGCTTATTCTCGTCCAATTAGGGTTTTTAACCAATCTTGTGCATCCAATAAGTACATTTGTGTCATTGGTTGAACATTTAGGTCATTTTCGTCCTCCCAAGGCTTATTCTCGTCCAATTAGGGTTTTTAACCAATCTTGTGCATCCAATAAGTACATTTGTGTCATTGGTTGAACATTTAGGTCATTTTCGTCCTCCCAAGGCTTATTCTCGTCCAATTAGGGTTTTTAACCAATCTTGTGCATCCAATAAGTACATTTGTGTCCTTGGTTGAACATTTAGGTCATTTTCGTCCTCCGAAGGCTTATTCTCGTCCAATTACGGTTTTTAACCAATCTTGTGCATCCAATAAGTACATTTGTGTCATTGGTTGAACATTTAGGTCATTTTCGTCCTCCCAAGGCTTATTTTCGTCCAATTAGAGTTTTTAACCAATCTTGTGCATCCAATAAGTACATTTGTGTCATTGGTTGAACATTTAGGACATTTTCGTCCTCCCAAGGTTTATAATCGTCCAGTTAGGGTTTTTAACCAATCTTGTGCATCCAATAAGTACATTTGTGTCATTGGTTGAACATTTAGGTCATTTTCGTCCTCCCAAGGCTTATTCTCGTCCAATTAGGGTTTTTAACCAATCTTGTGCATCCAATAAGTACATTTGTGTCATTGGTTGAACATTTAGGTCATTTTCGTCCTCCCAAGGCTTATTCTCGTCCAATTAGGGTTTTTAACCAATCTTGTGCATCCAATAAGTTCATTTGTGTCATTGGTTGAACATTTAGGTCATTTTCGTCCTCCCAAGGCTTATTCTCATCCAATTAGGGTTTTTAACCAATCTTGTGCATCCAATAAGTACATTTGTGTCATTGGTTGAACATTTAGGTCATTTTCGACCTCCCAAGGCTTATTCTCGTCCAATTAGGGTTTTTAACCAATCTTGTGCATCCAATAAGTTCATTTGTGTCATTGGTTGAACATTTAGGTCATTTTCGTCCTCCCAAGGTTTATTCTCGTCCAATTAGGGTTTTTAACCAATCTTGTGCATCCAATAACTGATTTTGTGTCATTGGTTGAACATTTAGGTCATTTTCGTCCTCCGAATGCTTATTCTCGCCCAATTAGGGTTTTTAACCAATCTTGTGCATCCAATAAGTACATTTGTGTCATTGGTTGAACATTTAGGTCATTTTCGTCCTCCCAAGGCTTATTCTCGTCCAATTAGGGTTTTTAACCAATCTTGTGCATCCAAAGTGATTGTGTCATTGGATGAACATTTAGGTCATTTTCGTCCTCCCAAGGCTTATTCTCTTCCAATTAGTGTTTTTAACCAATCTTGTGCATCCAAGAAGTGATTTTGTGTCATTGGTTAAACATTTAGGTCATTTTCGTCCTCCCAAGGCTTATTCTCGACCAATTAGGATTTTTAACCAATATTGTGCATCCAATAAGTGATTTTGTGTCCTTGGTTGAACATTTAGGCCATTTTCGTCCTCCCAAGGCTTATTCTCGTCCAATTAGGGTTTTTAACCAATCTTGTGCATCCAATAAGTACATTTGTGTCATTGGTTGAACATTTAGGTCATTTTCGTCCTCCCAAGGCTTATTCTCGTCCAATTAGGGTTTTTAACCAATCTTGTGCATCAAATAAAAACATTTGTGTCATTGGTTGAACATTTAGGTCATTTTCGTCCTCCCAAGGCTTATTCTCGTCCAATTAGGGTTTTTAACCAATCTTGTGCATCCAATAAGTGATTTTGTGTCATTGGTTGAACATTTAGGTCATTTTCGTCCTCCCAATGATCTTGTGCATCCAATAAGTGATTTTGTGCCATTGGTTGAACATTTAGGTCATTTTCGTCCTCCCAAGGTTTATTCTTGTCCAATTAGGGTTTTTAACCAATCTTGTGCATCCAATAAGTACATTTGTGTCATTGGTTGAACATTTAGGTCATTTTCATCCTCCCAAGTCTTATTCTCGTCCAATTAGGGTTTTTAAACAATCTTGTGCATCCAATAAATGATTTTGTGTCATTGGTTGAACATTTAGGTCATTTTCGTCCTCCCAAGGCTTATTCTCGTCCAATTAGGGTTTTTAACCAATCTTGTGCATCCAATAATTGATTTTGTGTCATTGGTTGAACATTTAGGTCATTTTCGTCCTCCCAAGGCTTATTCTCTTCCAATTAGGGTTTTTAACCAATCTTGTGCATCCAATAAGTGATTTTGTGTCATTGGTTGAACATTAAGGTCATTTTTGTTCTCCCTAGGATTATTCTCGTCCAATTAGGGTTTTTAACCAATCTTGTGCATCCAATAAGTACATTTGTGTCATTAGTTGAACATTTAGGTCATTTTCGTCCTCTTAAGGCTTATTCTCGTCCAATTAGGGTTTTTAACCAATCTTGTGCATCCAATAAGTACATTTGTGTCATTAGTTGAACATTTAGGTCATTTTCGTCCTCCCAAGGCTTATTCTTGTCCAATTAGGGTTTTTAACCAATCTAGTGCATCCAATAAGTGATTTTGTGTCATTATTTGAACATTTTGGTCATTTTCGTCCTCCCAAGGCTTATTCTCGCCCAATTAGGGTTTTTAACCAATCTTGTGCATCCAATAAGTACGTTTGTGTCATTGGTTGAACATTTAGGTCATTTTCGTCCTCCCTAGGCTTATTCTCGTCCAATTAGGGTTTTTAACCAATCTTGTGCATCCAATAAGTACATTTGTGTCATTGGTTGAACATTTAGGTCATTTTCGTCCTCCCAAGGCTTATTCTCGTCCAATTAGGGTTTTTAACCAATCTTGTGCATCCAATAAGTGATAATGGTTCATTGGTTGAACATTTAGGTCATTTTTGTCCTCCCTAGGCTTAATCTCGTCCAATTAGGGTTTTTAACCAATCTTGTGCATCCAATATGTACATTTGTGTCATTGGTTGAACATTTAGGTCATTTTCGTCCTCCCAAGGCTTATTCTCGTCCAATTAGGGTTTTTAACCAATCTTGTGCATCCAATAAGTTATTTTGTGTCATTGGTTGAACATTTAGGTCATTTTCGTCTTCCCAAGGCTTATTCTCGTCCAATTAGGGTTTTTAACCAATCTTGTGCATCCAATAAGTACATTTGTGTCATTGGTTGAACATTTAGGTCATTTTCGTCCTCCCAAGGCTTATTCTCGTCCAATTAGGGTTTTTAACCAATCTTGTGCATCCAATAAGTACATTTGTGTCATTGGTTGAACATTTAGGTCATTTTCGTCCTCCCAAGGCTTATTCTCGTCCAATTAGGGTTTTGAACCAATCTTGTGCATCCAATAAAAGATTTTGTGTCATTGGTTGAACATTTAGGTCCTTTTCGTCCTCCTAAGGCTTATTCTCGTCCAATTAGGGTTTTTAACCAATCTTGTGCATCCAATAAGTGATTTTGTGTCATTGGTTGAACATTTAGGTCATTTTCGTCTTCCCAAGGCTTATTCTCGTCCAATTAGGGTTTTTAACCAATCTTGTGCATCCAATAAGTACATTTGTGTCATTGGTTGAACATTTAGGTCATTTTCGTCCTCCCAAGGCTTATTCTCGACCAATTAGGGTTTTTAACCAATCTTGTGCATCCAATAAGTACATTTGTGTCATTGGTTGAACATTTAGGTCATTTTCGTCCTCCCAAGGCTTATTCTCGTCCAATTAGAGTTTTTAACCAATATTGTGCATCCAATAAGTACATTTGTGTCATTGGTTGAACATTTAGGTCATTTTCGTCCTCCGAAGGCTTATTCTCGTTTAATTAGTGTTTTAAACCAATCTTGTGCATCCAATAAGTACATTTGTGTCATTGGTTGAACATTTAGGTCATTTTCGTCCTCCCAAGGCTTATTCTCGTCCAATTAGGGTTTTTAACCAATCTTGTGCATCCAATAAGTACATTTGTGTCATTGGTTGAACATTTAGGTCATTTTCGTCCTCCCAAGGCTTATTCTCGTCCAATTAGGGTTTTTAACCAATCTTGTGCATCCAATAATTGATTTTGTGTCATTGGTTGAACATTTAGGTCATTTTCGTCCTCCCAAGGCATATTCTTGCCAATTAGGGTTTTTAACCAATCTTGTGCATCCAATAAGTACATTTGTGTCATTGGTTGAACATTTAGGTCATTTTCGTCCTCCCAAGGCTTATTCTCGTCCAATTAGGGTTTTTAACCAATCTTGTGCATCCAATAAGTACATTTGTGTCATTGGTTGAACAATTAGGTGATTTTCGTCCTCCCAAGGCTTATTCTCGTCCAATTAGGGTTTTTAACCAATCTTGTGCATCCAATAAGTACATTTGTGTCATTGGTTGAACATTTAGGTCATTTTCGTCCTCCCAAGGCTTATTCTCGTCCAATTAGGGTTTTTAACCAATCTTGTGCATCCAATAACTACATTTGTGTCATTGGTTGAACATTTAGGTAATTTTCGTCCTCCCAAGGCTGATTCTCATCCAATTAGGGTTTTTAACCAATCTTGTGCATCCAATAAGTACATTTGTGTCATTGGTTGAACATTTAGGTCATTTTCGTCCTCCCAAGGCTTATTCTCGTCCAATTAGGGTTTTTAACCAATCTTGTGCATCCAATAACTACATTTGTGTCATTGGTTGAACATTTAGGTTATTTTCGTCCTCCCAAGGCTTTTTCTCGTCCAATTAGGGTTTTTAACCAATCTTGTGCATCCAATAAGTACATTTGTGTCATTGGTTGAACATTTAGGTCATTTTCGTCCTCCCAAGGCTTATTCTCGTCCAATTAGGGTTTTTAACCAATCTTGTGCATCCAATAATTACATTTGTGTCATTGGTTGAACATTTAGGTCATTTTCGTCTTCCCAAGGCTTATTCTCTTCTAATTAGGGATTTTAACCAATCATGTGCATCCAATAAGTACATTTGTGTCATTGGTTGAACATTTAGGTCATTTTCGTCCTCCCAAGGCTTATTCTCGTCCAATTAGGGTTTTTAACCAATCTTGTGCATCCAATAAGTACATTTGTGTCATTGGTTGAACATTTAGGTCATTTTCGTCCTCCCAAGGCTTATTCTCGTCCAATTAGGGTTTTTAACCAATCTTGTGCATCCAATAAGTGATTTTTTGTCATTGGTAGAACATTTAGGTCATTTTCGTCCTCCCTAGGCTTATTCTCTTCCAATTAGGGTTTTTAACCAATCTTGTGCATCCAATAAGTGATTTTGTGCTATTGGTTGAACATTTAGGTCATTTATGTCCTCCCAAGGCTTATTCTCGTCCAATTAGGGTTTTTAACCAATCTTGTGCATCCAATAAGTACTTTTGTGTCATTGGTTGAACATTTAGGTCATTTTCGTCCTCCCTAGGCTTATTCTCGTCCAATTAGGGTTTTTAACCAATCTTGTGCATCCAATAAGTACATTTGTGTCATTGGTTGAAGATTTAGGTCATTTTCGTCCTCCCAAGGCTTATTCTCGTCCAATTAGGGTTTTTAACCAATCTTGTGCATCCAATAATTGATTTTGTGTCATTGGTTGAACATTTAGGTCATTTTCATCCTTCAGAGGCTTATTCTCGTCCAATTAGGGTTTTTAACCAATCTTGTGCATCCAATAAGTACATTTGTGTCATTGGTTGAACATTTAGGTCATTTTCGTCCTCCCAAGGCTTATTCTCGTCCAATTAGGGTTTTTAACCAATCTTGTGCATCCAATAAGTGATTTTGTGTCATTGGTTGAGCATTTAGGTCATTTTCGTCCTCCCAAGGCTTATTCTCAGTTAATTAGGGTTTTTAACCAATCTTGTGCATCCAATAAGTACATTTGTGTCATTGGTTGAACATTTAGGTCATTTTCGTCCTCCCAAGGCTTATTCTCGTCCAATTAGGGTTTTTAACCAATCTTGTGCATCCAATAAGTGATTTTGTGTCATTGGTTGAACATTTAGGTCATTTTCGTCCTCCCAAGGTTTTTTCTCGTCCAATTAGGGTTTTTAACCAATCTTGTGCATCCAATAAGTACATTTGTGTCATTGGTTGAACATTTAGGTCATTTTCGTCCTCCCAAGGCTTATTCTCGTCCAATTACGGTTTTTAACCAATCTTGTGCATCCAATAAGTACATTTGTGTCATTGGTTGAACATTTAGGTCATTTTCATCCTCCCTAGGCATTTTCTCGTCCAATTAGGGTTTTTAATCAATCTTGTGCATCCAATAAGTACATTTGTGTCATTGGTTGAACAATTAGGTCATTTTCGTCCTCCCAAGGCTTATTCTCGTCCAATTAGGGTTTTTAACCAATCTTGTGCATCCAATAAGTACATTTGTGTCATTGGTTGAACATTTAGGTCATTTTCGTCCTCCCAAGGCTTATTCTCGTCCAATTAGGGTTTTTAACCAATCTTGTGCATCCAATAAGTGATTTTGTGTCGTTGGTTGAACATTTAGGTCATTTTTGTCCTCCCATGGCTTATTCTCGTCCAATTAGGATTTTTAACCAATCTTGTGCATCCAATAAGTACATTTGTGTCATTGGTTGAACATTTAGGTCATTTTCGTCCTCCCAAGGCTTATTCTCTTCCAATTAGGGTTTTTAACCAATCTTGTGCATCCAATAAGTACATTTGTGTCATTGGTTGAACATTTAGGTCATTTTCGTCCTCCCAAGGCTTATTCTCGTCCAATTAGGGTTTTTAACAAATCTTGTGCATCCAATAAGTGATTTTGTGCCATTGGTTGAACATTTAGGTCATTTTCTTCCTCCCAAGGCTTATTCTCGTCCAATTAGGGTTGTTAACCAATTTTGTGCATCCAATAAGTACATTTGTGTCATTGGTTTAACATTTAGGTCATTTTCATCCTCCCAAGGCTTATTCTCGTCGAATTAGGGTTTTTAACCAATCTTGTGCATCCAATAAGTACATTTGTGTCATTGGTTGAACATTTAGGTCATTTTCGTCCTCCCAAGGCTTATTCTCGTCCAATTAGGGTTTTTAACCAATCTTGTGCATCCAATAAGTACATTTGTGTCATTGGTTGAACATTTAGGTCATTTTCGTCCTCCCTAGGCTTATTCTCGTCCAATTAGGGTTTTTAACCAATCTTGTGCTTCCAATAAGGGATTTTGTTCTATTGGTTGAACATTTAGGTCATTTTCGTCCTCCCAAGGCTTATTCTCGTCCAATTAGGGTTTTTAACCAATCTTGTGCATCCAATAAGTACATTTGTGTCATTGGTTGAACATTTAGGTCATTTTCGTCCTCCCAAGGCTTATTCTCGTCGAATTAGGGTTTTAAACCAATCTTGTGCATCCAATAAGTGATTTTGTGTCATTGGTTGAACATTTAGGTCATTTTCGTCCTCCCAAGGCTTATTCTCGTCCAATTAGGGTTTTTAACCAATCTTGTGCATCCAATAAGTACATTTGTGTCATTAGTTGAACATTATGTCATTTTCGTCCTCCCTAGGCTTATTCTCGTCCAATTAGGGTTTTTAACCAATCTTGTGCATCCAATAAGTACATTTGTGTCATTGGTTGAACATTTAGGTCATTTTCGTCCTCCCAAGGCTTATTCTCGTCCAATTAGGGTTTTTAACCAATCTTGTGCATCCAATAAGTACATTTGTGTCATTGGTTGAACATTTAGGTCATTTTCGTCCTCCCAAGGCTTATTCTCGTCCAATTAGGGTTTTTATCCAATCTTGTGCATCCAATAAGTACATTTGTGTCATTGGTTGAATATTTAGGTCATTTTCGTCCTCCCAAGGCTTATTCTCGTCCAATTAGGGTTTTTATCCAATCTTGTGTATCCAATAAGTGATTTTGTGTCATTGGTTGAACATTTAGTTCATTTTCGTCCTCCTAAGGCTTATTCTCGTCCAATTAGGGTTTTTAACCAATCTTGTGCATCCAATAAGTGCTTTTGTGTCATTGGTTGAACATTTAGGTCATTTTCGTCCTCCCAAGGCTTATTCTCGTCCAATTAGGGTTTTTAACCAATCTTGTGCATCCAATAAGTACATTTGTGTCATTGGTTGAACATTTAGGTCATTTTCGTCCTCCCAAGGCTTATTCTCGTCCAATTAGAGTTTTTAACCAATCATGTGCATCCAATAACACCATTTGTGTCATTGGTTGAACATTAAGGTTATTTTCGTCCTCCCAATGCTTATTCTTGTCCAATTAGTGTTTTTAACTAATCTTGTGCATCCAATAAGTGATTTTGTGTCATTGGTTGAACATTTAGGTCATTTTCGTCCTCCCAAGGCTTATTCTCGTCCAATTAGGGTTTTTATCCAATCTTGTGCATCCAATAAGTACATTTGTGTCATTGGTTGAACATTTAGGTCATTTTCGTCCTCCCAAGGCTTATTCTCGTCCAATTAGGGTTTTTGACCAATATTGTGCATCCAATAAGTACATTTGTCTTATTGGTTGAACATTTAGGTCATTTTCGTCCTCCCAAGGCTTATTCTCGTCCAATTAGGGTTTTTAACCAATCTTGTGCATCCAATAAGTACATTTGTGTCATTGGTTGAACATTTAGGTCATTTTCGTCCTCCCAAGGCTTATTCTCGTCCAATTAGGGTTTTTAACCAATCTTGTGCATCCAATAAGTACATTTGTGTCATTGGTTGAACATTTAGGTCATTTTCGTCCTCCCAAGGCTTATTCTCGTGCAATAAGGGTTTTTAACCAATCTTGTGCATCCAATAAGTATATTTGTGTCATTGGTTGAACATTTAGGTCATTTTCGTCCTCCCAAGGCTTATTCTCGTCCAATTAGGGTTTTTAACCAATCTTGTGCATCCAATAAGTTCATTTGTGTCATTGGTTGAACATTTAGGTCATTTTCGTCCTCCCAAGGCTTATTCTCGTCCAATTATGGTTTTTAACCAATCTTGTGCATCCAATAAGTGATTTTGTGTCATTGGTTGAACATTTAGGTCATTTTCGTCCTCCCAAGGATTATTCTCGTCCAATTAGGGTTTTTAACCAATCTTGTGCATCCAATAAGTACTTTTGTGTCATTGGTTGAACATTTAGGTCATTTTCGTCCTCCCTAGGCTTATTCTCGTCCAATTAGGGTTTTTAACCAATCTTGTGCATCCAATAAGTGATTTTGTGTCATTGGTTGAACATTTAGGTCAATTTAGTCCTCCCAAGGCTAATTCTTGTCCAATTTGGGTTTTTAACCAATCTTGTGCATCCAATAAGTGATTTTGTGTCATTGGTTGAACATTTAGGTCATTTTCGTCCTCCCAAGGCTTATTCTCGTCCAATTAGGGTTTTTTACCAATCTTGTGCATCCAATAACTGATTTTGTGTCATTGGTTGAACATTTAGGTCATTTTCGTCCTCCCAAGGCTTATTCTCTTCCAATTAGGGTTTTTAACCAATCTTGTGCATCCAATAAGTGATTTTGTGTCATTGGTTGAACATTTAGGTCATTTTTGTCCTCCCTAGGATTATTCTCGTCCAATTAGGGTTTTTAACCAATCTTGTGCAACCAATAAGTACATTTGTGTCATTAGTTGAACATTTAGGTCATTTTCGACCTCTTAAGGCTTATTCTCGTCCAATTAGGGTTTTTAACCAATCTTGTGCATCCAATAAGTACATTTGTGTCATTAGTTGAACATTTAGGTCATTTTCGTCCTCCCAAGGCTTATTCTTGTCCAATTAGGGTTTTTAACCAATCTTGTGCATCCAATAAGTGATTTTTTGTCATTGGTTGAACATTTAGGTCATTTTCGTCCTCCCAAGGCTTATTCTCGTCCAATTAGGGTTTTTAACCAATCTAGTGCATCCAATAAGTGATTTTGTGTCATTATTTGAACATTTTGGTCATTTTCGTCCTCCCAAGGCTTATTCTCGCCCAATTAGGGCTTTTAACCAATCTTGTGCATCCAATAAGTACGTTTGTGTCATTGGTTGAACATTTAGGTCATTTTCGTCCTCCCAAGGTTTATTCTCGTCCAATTAGGGTTTTTAACCAATCTTGTGCATCCAATAACTGATTTTGTGTCATTGGTTGAACATTTAGGTCATTTTCGTCCTCCCAAGGCTTATTCTCTTCCAATTAGGGTTTTTAACCAATCTTGTGCATCCAATAAGTGATTTTGTTTCGTTGGTTGAACATTTAGGTCATTTTTGTCCTCCCTAGGATTATTCTCGTCCAATTAGGGTTTTTAACCAATCTTGTGCATCCAATAAGTACATTTGTCTCATTAGTTGAACATTTAGGTCATTTTCGTCCTCTTAAGGCTTATTCTCGTCCAATTAGGGTTTTTAACCAATCTTGTGCATCCAATAAGTACATTTGTGTCATTAGTTGAACATTTAGGTCATTTTCGTCCTCCCAAGGCTTATTCTTGTCCAATTTGGGTTTTTAACCAATCTTGTGCATCCAATAAGTGATTTTTTGTCATTGGTTGAACATTTAGGTCATTTTCGTCCTCTCAAGGCTTATTCTCGTCCAATTAGGGTTTTTAACCAATCTAGTGCATCCAATAAGTGATTTTGTGTCATTGGTTGAACATTTTGGTCATTTTCGTCCTCCCAAGGCTTATTCTCGCCCAATTAGGGTTTTTAACCAATCTTGTGCATCCAATAAGTACGTTTGTGTCATTGGTTGAACATTTAGGTCATTTTCGTCCTCCCTAGGCTTATTCTCGTCCAATTAGGGTTTTTAACCAATCTTGAGCATCCAATAAGTACATTTGTGTCATTGGTTGAACATTTAGGTCATTTTCGTCCTCCGAATGCTTATTCTCGCCCAATTAGGGTTTTTAACCAATCTTGTGCATCCAATAAGTACATTTGTGTCATTGGTTGAACATTTAGGTCATTTTCGTCCTCCCAAGGCTTATTCTCGTCCAATTAGGGTTTTTAACCAATCTTGTGAATCCAATAAGTGATTTTGTGTCGTTGATTGAACATTTAGCTCATTTTCCTCCTCCCAAGGCTTATTCTCGTCCAATTAGGGTTTTTAACCAATCTTGTGCATCCAATAAGTACATTTGTGTCATTGGTTGAACATTTAGGTCATTTTCGTCCTCCCAAGGCTTATTCTCGTCCAATTAGGGTTTTTAACCAATCTTGTGCATCCAATACGTTCATTTGTGTCATTGGTTGAACATTTAGGTCATTTTCGTCCTCCCAAGGTTTATTCTCGTCCAATTAGGGTTTTTAACCAATCTTGTGCATCCAATAACTGATTTTGTGTCATTGGTTGAACATTTAGGTCATTTTCGTCCTCCCAAGGCTTATTCTCTTCCAATTAGGGTTTTTAACCAATCTTGTGCATCCAATAAGTGATTTTGTGTCATTGGTTGAACATTTAGGTCATTTTTGTCTTCCCTAGGCTTATTCTCGTCCAATTAGGGTTTTTAACCAATCTTGTGCATCCAATAAGTACATTTGTGTGATTGGTTGAACATTTAGGTCATTTTCGTCCTCCCAAGGCTTATTCTCGTCCAATTAGGGTTTTTAACCAATCTTGTGCATCCAATAAGTAATTTTGTGTCATTGGTTGAACATTTAGGTCATTTTCGTCCTCCCAAGGCTTATTCTCGTCCGATTAGGGTTTTTAACCAATCTTGTGCATCCAATAAGTGATTTTGTGTCATTGGTTGAACATTTAGGTCATTTTCGTCCTCCCAAGGCTTATTCTCGCCCAATTAGGGTTTTTAACCAATCTTGTGCATCCAATAAGTACGTTTGTGTCATTGGTTGAACATTTAGGTCATTTTCGTCCTCCCTAGGCTTATTCTCGTCCAATTAGGGTTTTTAACCAATCTTGAGCATGCAATAAGTACATTTGTGTCATTGGTTGAACATTTAGGTCATTTTCGTCCTCCGAATGCTTATTCTCGCCCAATTAGGGTTTTTAACCAATCTTGTGCATCCAATAAGTACATTTGTGTCATTGGTTGAACATTTAGGTCATTTTCGTCCTCCCAAGGCTTATTCT
>JBBPBP010000645.1:0-11348 GCA_037974735.1 Cicer chorassanicum
ACTTATTGGATGCACATGATTGGTTAAAAACCCTAATTGGACAAGAATAAGCCTAGGGAGGACGAAAATGACCTAAATGTTCAACCAATAACACAAATGTACTTATTGGATGCACAAGATTGGTTAAAAACCCTAATTGGACGAGAATAAGCCTTAAGTGGACGAAAATGACCTAAATGTTCAACTAATGACACAAAGGTACTTATTGGACGAGAATAATCCTAGGGAGGACCAAAATGACCTAAATGTTCAACCAATGACACAAAATCACTTATTGGATGCACATGATTGGTTAAAAACCCTAATTGGACGAGAATAAGCCTTGGGAGGACGAAAATGACCTAAATGTTCAACCAATGACAAAAAATCACTTATTGGATGCACAAGATTGGTTAAAAACCCTAATTGGACGAGAATAAGCCTTGGGAGGACGAAATTGACCTAAATGTTCAACTAATGACACAAATGTACTTATTGAATGCACAAGATTGGTTAAAAACCCTATTTGGACGAGAATAAGCCTTAAGAGGACGAAAATGACCTAAATGTTCAACTAATGACACAAATGTACTTATTGGATGCACAAGATTGGTTAAAAACCCTAATTGGACGAGAATAATCCTAGGGAGGACAAAAATGACCTAAATGTTCAACCAATGACACAAAATCACTTATTGGATGCACAAGATTGGTTAAAAACCCTAATTGGAAGAGAATAAGCCTTGGGAGGACGAAAATGACCTAAATGTTCAACCAATGACACAAAATTACTTATTGGATGCACAAGATTGGTTAAAAACCCTAATTGGACGAGAATAAGCCTATGGAGGACGAAAATGACCTAAATGTTCAACCAATGACACAAAATCACTTATTGGATGCACAAGATTGGTTAAAAACCCTAATTGGACAAGAATAAGCCTTGGGAGGACGAAAATGACCTAAATGTTCAACCAATGACACAAATGAACTTATTGGATGCACAAGATTGGTTAAAAACCCTAATTGGACGAGAATAAGCCTAGGGAGGACGAAAATGACCTAAATGTTCAACCAATGACACAAAATCATTTATTGGATGCACAAGATTGGTTAAAAACCCTAATTGGGAGAGAATAAGCCATGGGAGATCGAGAATGACCTAAATGTTCAACCAATGACACAAAATCACTTATTGGATGCACAAGTTTGGTTAAAAACCCTAATTGGACGAGAATAAGCCTTAGGAGGAAGAAAATGACCTAAGTGTTCAACCAATGACACAAAATCACTTATTGGATGCACAAGATTGGTTAAAAACCCTAATTGGACGAGAATAAGCCTTGGGAGGACGAAAATGACCTAAATGTTCAACCAATGACACAAAATCACTTATTGGATGTACAAGATTGGTTAAAACCTCTAATTGGACGAGAATAAGCCTTAGGAGACGAAAATGACCGAAATGTTCAACCAATGACACAAATGTACTTATTGGATGCACAAGAATGGTTAAAAACCCTAATTGGACGAGAATAAGCCTTGGGAGGACGAAAATGACCTAAATGTTCAACCAATAACACAAATGTACTTATTGGATG
The DNA here is from genome assembly GCA_037974735.1 of Cicer chorassanicum. Lineage (NCBI taxonomy): Eukaryota > Viridiplantae > Streptophyta > Magnoliopsida > Fabales > Fabaceae > Cicer > Cicer chorassanicum. The sequence goes on from JBBPBP010000645.1 coordinate 1,581, forward strand.
CACAAGATTGGTTAAAAACCCTAATTGGACGAGAATAAGTCTTGGGAGGACGAAAATGACCTAAATGTTCAACCAATGACACAAAATCACTTATTGGATGCACAAGATTGGTTAAAAACCCTAATTGGACGAGAATAAGCCTTGGGAGGACGAAAATGACCTAAATGTTCAACCAATGACACAAAATCACTTATTGGATGCACAAGATTGGTTAAAAACCCTAACTGGACGAGAATAAGCCTTGGGAGGACGAAAATGACCTAAATGTTCAACCAATGACCCAAAATCACTTCTTGGATGCACAAGATTGGTAAAAAAACCCTAATTGGACGAGAATAAGCCTAGGGAGGACGAAAATGACCTAAATGGTCAACCAATGACACAAAATCAATTATTGGATGTACAAGATTGGGTAAAAACCCTAATTGGACGAGAATAAGTCTTGGGAGGACGAAAATGACCTAAATGTTCAACCAATGACACAAAATCACTTATTGGATGCACAAGATTGGTTAAAAACCCTAATTGGACGAGAATAAGCCTTGGGAGGACGAAAATGACCTAAATGTTCAACCAATGACACAAAAGGACTTATTGGATGCACAAGATTGGTTAAAAACCCTAATTGGACGAGAATAAGCCTTGGGAGGACGAAAATGACCTAAATGTTCAACCAATGACACAAATGTACTTATTGGATGCACAAGATTGGTTAAAAACCCTAATTGGACGTGAATAAGCCTAGGCAGGACGAAAATGACCTAAATGTTCAACCAATGACACAAAATCACTTATTGGATGCACAACATTCGTTAAAAACCCTAATTGGCAAGAATAAGCCTTGGGAGGACGAAAATGACCTAAATGTTCAACCAATGACACAAAATCACTTATTGGATGCACAAGATTGGTTAAAAACCCTAATTGGACGAGAATAAGCCTTGGGAGGATGAAAATGACCTAAATAATCAACCAATGACACAACTGTACTTATTGGATGCACAAGATTGGTTAAATACCCTAATTGGACGAGAATAAGCCTTGGGAGGACGAAAAAGACCTAAATGTTCAACCAATGACACAAAATCACTTATTGGATGCACAAGATCGGTTAAAAACCCTAATTGCACGAGAATAAGTCTTGGGAGGACGAAAATGACCTAAATGTTCAACCAATGACACAAAATCACTTATTGGATGCACAAGATTGGTTAAAAACCCTAATTGGACGAGAATAAGCCTTGGGAGGACGAAAATGACCTAAATGTTCAACCAATGACACAAATGTACTTATTGGATGCACAAGATTGGTTAAAAACCCTCATTGGGCGGGAATAAGCCTTCGAGTGACGAAAATGACCTAATTGTTCAACCAATGACACAAATGTACTTATTGGATGCACAAGATTGGTTAAAAACCCTAATTGGACGAGAATAAGCCTAGGGAGGACGAAAATGACCTAAATGTTCAACCAATGACATAATCGTACTTATTGGATGCACAAGATTAGTTAAAAACCCTAATTGGGCGAGAATAAGCCTTGGGAGGACGAAAATGACCTAAATGTTCAACCAATGACACAAAAACACTTATTGGATGCACTAGATTGGTTAAAAACCCTAATTGGACGAGAATAAGCCTTGGGAGGACGAAAATGACCTAAATGTTCAACCAATGACAAAAAATCACTTATTGGATGCACAAGATTGGTTAAAAACCCTAATTGGACGAGAATAAGCCTTAAGAGGACGAAAATGACCTAAATGTTCAACTAATGACACAAATGTACTTATTGGATGCACAAGATTGGTTAAAAACCGTAATTGGACGAGAATAATCCTAGGGAGAACAAAAATGACCTTAATGTTCAACCAATGACACAAAATCACTTATTGGATGCACAAGATTGGTTAAAAACCCTAATTGGAAGAGAATAAGCCTTGGGAGGACGAAAATGACCTAAATGTTCAACCAATGACACAAAATCAGTTATTGGATGCACAAGATTGGTTAAAAACCCTATTTGGACGAGAATAAACCTTGGGAGGACGAAAATGACCTAAATGTTCAACCAATGACACAAATGAACTTATTGGATGCACAAGATTGGTTAAAAACCCTAATTGGACGAGAATAAGCCTAGGGAGGACGAAAATGACCTAAATGTTCAACCAATGACACAAAATCACTTATTGGATGCACATGGTTGGTTAAAAACCCTAATTGGACAAGAATAAGCCTAGGGAGGATGAAAATGACCTAAATGTTCAACCAATGACACAAATGTACTTATTGGATGCACAAGATTGGTTAAAAACCCTAATTGGACGAGAATAACCCTTAAGTGGACGAAAATGACCTAAATGTTCAACTAATGACACAAATGTACTTATAGGATGCACAATATTGGTTAAAAACCCTAATTGGACGAGAATAAGCCTAGGGAGGACAAAAATGACCTAAATGTTCAACCAATGACACAAAATCACTTATTGGATGCACAAGATTGGTTAAAAACCCTAATTAGAAGAGAATAAGCCTTAGGAGGACGAAAATGACCTAAATGTTCAACCAATGACACAAAATCAGTTATTGGATGCACAAGATTCGTTAAAAACCCTAATTGGACGAGAATAAGCCTTGGGAGGACGAAAATGACCTAAATGTTCAACCAATGACACAAAATCAGTTATTGGATGCATAAGATTCGTTAAAAACCCTAATTGGACGAGAATAAGCCTTTGGAGGACAAAAATGACCTAAATGTTCAACCAATGACACAAATGTACTTTTTGGATGCACAAGATTGGTTAAAAACCCTAATTGGACGAGAATAAGCCTTGGGAGGACAAAAATGACCTAAATGTTCAACCAATGACACAAATGTACTTATTGGATGCACAAGATTGGTTAAAAACCCTAATTGGACGAAAATAAGCCTTGGGAGGACGAAAATGACCTAAATGTTCAACCAATGACACAAAAGCACTTATTGGATGCACAAGATTGGTTAAAAACCCTAATTGGACGAGAATAAGCCTTGGGAGGACGAAAATGACCTAAATGTTCAACCCATGACACAAATGTACTTATTGGATGCACAAGATTGGTTAAAAACCCTAATTGGACGAGAATAAGCCTAGGGAGGACGAATATGACCTAAATGTTCAACCAATGACACAAATGTACTTATTGGATGCACAAGATTGGTTAAAAACCCTAATTGGACGAGAATAAGCCTTGGGAGGACGAAAATGACCTAAATGTTCAACCAATGACACAAATGAACTTATTGGATGCACAAGATTGGTTAAAAACCCTAATTGGACGAGAATAAGCCTAGGGAGGACGAAAATGACCTAAATGTTCAACCAATGACACAAAATCATTTATTGGATGCACAAGATTGGTTAAAAACCCAAATTGGACGAGAATAACCCTTGGGAGGACGAAAATGACCTATATGTTCAACCAATGACACAAAATCACTTATTGGATGCACAAGATTGGTTAAAAACCCTAATTGGACGAGAATAAGCCTAGGGAGGACGAAAATGACCTAAATGTTCAACCAATGACACAAAATAACTTATTGGATGCACAAGATTGGTTAAAAACCCTAATAGGACGAGAATAAGTCTTGGGATGACGAAAATGACCTAAATGTTCAACCAATGACACAAAATCACTTATTGGATGCACAAGATTTGTTAAAAACCCTAATTGGACGAGAATAAGCCTTGGGAGGACGAAAATGACCTAAATGTTCAACCAATGACACAAAATCACTTATTGGATGCACAAGTTTGGTTAAAAACCCTAATTGGACGAGAATAAGCCTTGGGAGGACGAAAATGACCTATATGTTCAACCAATGACACAAAATCACTTATTGGATGCACAAGATTGGTTAAAAACCCTAATTGGACAAGAATAAGCCTAGGGAGGACGAAAATGACCTAAATGTTCAACCAATGACACAAATGTACTTATTGGATGCACAAGATTGGTTAAAAACCCTAATTGACGAGAATAAGCCTTAAGTGGACGAAAATGACCTAAATGTTCAACTAATGTCCTTATTGGATGCACAATATTGGTTAAAAACCCTAATTGGACGAGAATAAGCCTAGGGAGGACAAAAATGACCTAAATGTTCAACCAATGACACAAAATCACTTATTGGATTCACAAGATTGGTTAAAAACCCTAATTGGAAGAGAATAAGCCTTGGGAGGACGAAAATGACCTAAATGTTCAACCAATGACACAAAATCAGTTATTGGATGCACAAGATTGGTTAAAAACCCTAATTGGACGAGAATAAACCTTGGGAGGACGAAAATGACCTAAATGTTTAACCAATGACACAAATGAACTTATTGGATGCACAAGATTGGTTAAAAACCCTAATTGGACGAGAATAAGCCTTGGGAGGACGAAAATGACCTAAATGTTCAACCAATGACACAAATGTACATATTGGATGCACAAGATTGGTTAAAAACCCTAATTGGACGAGAATAAGCCTTGGAAGGACGAAAATGACCTAAATGTTCAACCAATGACACAAATGTACTTATTGGATGCACAAGATTGGTTAAAAACCCTAATTGGACGAGAATAAGCCTTAGGAGGACAAAAATGACCTAAATGTTCAACCAATGACACAAAATCACTTATTTGATGCACAAGATTGGTTAAAAACCCTAATTGGACGAGAATAAGCCTAGGGAGGACCAAAATGACCTAAATCTTCAACCAATGACACAAATGTACTGATTGGATGCACAAGATTTGTTAAAAACCCTAATTGGACGAGAATAAGCCTAGGGAGGACCAAAATGACCTAAATGTTCAACCAATGACACAAAATCACTTATTGGATCCACAAGATTGGTTAAAAAACCTAACTGGACGAGAATAAGCCTTGGGAGGACGAAAATGACCTAAATGTTCAACCAATGACAAAAAATCACTTATTGGATGCACAAGATTGGTTAAAAACCCTAACTGGACGAGAATAAGCCTTGGGAGGACGAAAATGACCTAAATGTTCAACTAATGACACCAATGTACTTATTGGATGCACAAGATTGGTTAAAAACCGTAATTGGACGAGAATAAGCCTTAAGAGGACGAAAATGACCTAAATGTTCAACTTATGACACAAATGTACTTATTGGATGCACAAGATTGGTTAAAACCCCTAATTGGACGAGAATAATCCTAGGGAGGACAAAAATGACCTAAATGTTCAACCAATGACACAAAATCACTTATTGGATGCACAAGATTGGTTAAAAACCCTAATTGGAAGAGAATAAGCCTTGGGAGGACGAAAATAACCTAAATGTTCAACCAATGACACAAAATCAGTTATTGGATTTACAAGATTGGTTAAAAACCCTAATTGGACGAGAATAAACCTTGGGAGGACGAAAATGACCTAAATGTTCAACCAATGACACAAATGAACTTATTGGATGCACAAGATTGGTTAAAAACCCTAATTGGACGAGAATAAGCCTTGGGAGGACGAAAATGACCTAAATGTTCAACGAATGACACAAATGTACTTATTGGATGCACAAGATTGGTTAAAAACCCTAATTGGACGAGAATAAGCCTTGGGAGGTCGAAAATGACCTAAATGTTCAACCAATGACACAAATGTACTTATTGGATGCACAAGATTGGTTAAAAACCCTAATTGGACGAGAATAAGCCTTAGGAGGACAAAAATGACCTAAATGTTCAACCAATGACACAAAATCACTTATTGGATGCACAAGATTGGTTAAAAACCCTAATTGGACGAGAATAAGCCTAGGGAGGACGAAAATGACCAAAATCTTCAACCAATGACACAAATGTACTTATTGGATGCACAAGATTTGTTAAAAACCCTAATTGGACGAGAATAAGCCTAGGGAGGACCAAAATGACCTAAATGTTCAACCAATGACACAAAATCACTTATTGGATGCACAAGATTGGTTAAAAACCCTAATTGGAAGAGAATAAGCCTTGGCAGGACGAAAATGACCTAAATGTTCAACCAATGACACAAATGTACTTATTGGATGCACAAGATTGGTTAAAAACCCTAATTGGACGAGAATAAGCCTTAAGTGGACGAAAATGACCTAAATGTTCAACTAATGACACAAATGTACTTATTGGACGAGAATAAGCCTAGGGAGGACCAAAATGTCCTAAATGTTCAACCAATGACACAAAATCACTTATTGGATGCACATGATTGGTTAAAAACCCTAATTGGAAGAGAATAAGCCTTGGGAGGACGAAAATGACCTAAATATTCAACCAATGACACAAAATCAGTTATTGGATGCACAAGATTGGTTAAAAACCCTAATTGGACGAGAATAAACCTTGGGAGGACGAAAATGACCTAAATGTTCAACCAATGACACAAATGAACTTATTGGATGCACATGATTGGTTAAAAACCCTAATTGGACGAGAATAAGCCTTGGGAGGACGAAAATGACCTAAATGTTCAACCAATGACAAAAAATCACTTATTGGATGCACAAGATTGGTTAAAAACCCTAATTGGACGAGAATAAGCCTTGGGAGGACGAAATTGACCTAAATGTTCAACTAATGACACAAATGTACTTATTGAATGCACAAGATTGGTTAAAAACCCTATTTGGACGAGAATAAGCCTTAAGAGGACGAAAATGACCTAAATGTTCAACTAATGACACAAATGTACTTATTGGATGCACAAGATTGGTTAAAAACCCTAATTGGACGAGAATAATCCTAGGGAGGACAAAAATGACCTAAATGTTCAACCAATGACACAAAATCACTTATTGGATGCACAAGATTGGTTAAAAACCCTAATTGGAAGAGAATAAGCCTTGGGAGGACGAAAATGACCTAAATGTTCAACCAATGACACAAAATCAGTTATTGGATGCACAAGATTGGTAAAAAACCCTAATTGGACGAGAATAAGCCTTGGGAGGACGAAAATGACCTAAATGTTCAACCAATGACACAAAATCACTTATTGGATGCACAAGATTGGTTAAAAACCCAAATTGGACAAGAATTAGCCTTGGGAGGACTAAATTGACCTAAATGTTCAACCAATGACACAAAATCACTTATTGGATGCACAAGATTGGTTAAAAACCCTAATTGGACGAGAATAAGCCTAGGGAGGACGAAAATGACCTAAATGTTCAACCAATGACATAAACGTACTTATTGGATGCACAAGATTAGTTAAAAACCCTAATTGGGCGAGAATAAGCCTTGGGAGGACAAAAATAACCTAAATGTTCAACCAATGACACAAAATCACTTATTGGATGCACAAGATTGGTTAAAAACCCTAATTGGAAGAGAATAAGCCTTGGGAGGACGAAAATGACCTAAATGTTCAACCAATGACACAAAATCAGTTATTGGATGCACAAGATTGGTTAAAAACCCTAATTGGACGAGAATAAGCCTTGGGAGGATGAAAATGACCTAAATGTTCAACCAATGACACAAAATCACTTATTGGATGCACAAGATTGGTTAAAAACTCTAATTGGACGAGAATAAGCCTTGGGAGGACGAAAATGACCTAAATGTTCAACCAATGACACAAATGTACTTATTGGATGCACAAGATTGGTTAAAAACCCTAATTGGACGAGAATAAGCTTTTGGAGGACATAAATGACCTAAATGTTCAACCAATGACACAAATGTACTTATTGGATGCACAAGATTGGTTAAAAACCCTAATAGGACGAGAATATGCCTTGGGAGAACGAAAATGACCTAAATGTTCAACCAATGGCACAAAATCACTTATTGGATGCACAAGATTGTTAAAAAACCCTAATTGGACGAGAATAAGCCTAGGGAGGACGAAAATGACCTAAATGTTCAACCAATGACACAAAATCACTTATTGGATGCACAAGATTGGTTAAAAACCCTAATTGGACGAGAATAAGCCTAGGGAGGACGAAAATGACCTAAATGTTCAACCAATGACACAAATGTACTTATTGGATGCACAAGATTTGTTAAAAACCCTAATTGGACGAGAATAAGCCTAAGGAGGACGAAAAACACCTAAATGTTCATCCAATGACACAAAACCACTTATTGGATGCACAAGATTGGTTAAAAACCCTAATTGGACGAGAATAAGCCTAGGGAGGATGTAAATGACCTAAATGTTCAACCAATGACACAAAATCACTTATTGGATGCACAAGATTGGTTGAAAACCCTAATTGGACGAGAATAACCCTTGGGAGGACGAAAATGACCTAAATGTTCAACCAATGACACAAAATCACTTATTGGATGCACAAGATTGGTTAAAAACCCTAATTGGACGAGAATAAGCCTAGGGAGGACGAAAATGACCTAAATGTTCAACCAATGACACAAATGTACTTATTGGATGCACAAGATTTGTTAAAAACCCTAATTGGACGAGAATAAGCCTAGGGAGGACCAAAATGACCTAAATGTTCAACCAATGACACAAAATCACTTATTGGATGCACAAGATTGGTTAAAAACCCTAATTGGACGAGAATAAACCTTGGGAGGACGAAAATGACCTAAATGTTCAACCAATGACACAAATGAACTTATTGGATGCACAAGATTGGTTAAAAACCCTAATTGGACGAGAATAAGCCTAGGGAGGACGAAAATGACTTAAATCTTCAACCATTGACACAAATGTACTTATTGGATACACAAGATTTGTTAAAAACCCTAATTGGACGAGAATAAGCCTAGGAAGGACCAAAATGACCTAAATGTTCAACCAATGACACAAAATCACTTATTGGATGCACAAGATTGGTTAAAAACCCTAATTGGACGAGAATAAGCCTAGGGAGGACGAAAATGACCTAAATGTTCAACCAATGACACAAAATCACTTATTGGATGCATATGGTTGGTTAAAAACCCTAATTGGACAAGAATAAGCCTAGGGAGGATGAAAATGACCTAAATGTTCAACCAATGACACAAATGTACTTATTGGATGCACAAGATTGGTTAAAAACCCTAATTGGACGAGAATAAGCCTTAAGTGGACGAAAATGACCTAAATGTTCAACTAATGACACAAATGTACTTATAGGATGCACAATATTGGTTAAAAACCCTAATTGGACGAGAATAAGCCTAGGGAGGACAAAAATGACCTAAATGTTCAACCAATGACACAAAATCACTTATTGGATGCACAAGATTGGTTAAAAACCCTAATTAGAAGAGAATAAGCCTTAGGAGGACGAAAATGACCTAAATGTTCAACCAATGACACAAAATCAGTTATTGGATGCACAAGATTCGTTAAAAACCCTAATTGGACGAGAATAAGCCTTGGGAGGACGAAAATGACCTAAATGTTCAACCAATGACACAAAATCAGTTATTGGATGCATAAGATTTGTTAAAAACCCTAATTGGACGAGAATAAGCCTTGGGAGGACAAAAATGACCTAAATGTTCAACCAATGACACAAATGTACTTTTTGGATGCACAAGATTGGTTAAAAACCCTAATGGGAAGAGAATAAGCCTTAGGAGGACTAAAATGACCTAAATGTTCAACCAATGACACAAAATCAGTTATTGGATGCACAAGATTCGTTAAAAACCCTAATTGGACGAGAATAAGCCTTGGGAGGACGAAAATGACCTAAATGTTCAACCAATGACACAAAATCAGTTATTGGATGCATAAGATT